>JAXGGA010021871.1:0-15901 GCA_038373865.1 Uloborus plumipes | reverse complement strand
AAAAAGAACGAAATGGAATGTTCGAAAAATCGCTTCGAGGTGCAAAACTACATGCTACAAACTAATTTTGTGCCAAGTGGCGTGAAAATCGACCGAACGGTTTTGGCGCTACGCGCGTAACAGACAGACAGACAGACAGACAGAAAGAAAGAAAGAAGGACAGACAGAACCACCTTCAGCTTTATTATTAGTAGAGATGACATCGTTCACAATCTCAAGAAAAAAAGCCAAGTATTCAAAGTTATTCCCAGCTTCCCAGTTTATGTTAATTGCTGATTTTATTTCTTCTTATAAAATGTCTTTTTAAATATTATATCGTAGGCAGAAAAAAAATAGTTAAAAATGTATGTACCCTCTGGAGTCTATCGTAACTTTTAAGAGACGATTTTTCTTTCCTTAATATTTTTTTTTTTTACATAATATTTTTTTTTGATTTTTCCTGTCCATTAAAAATTATTTGTAACCAGTATACAAAATAGCTTTGGAAAAAAAAGTCAGGAATTAATGGGTTAGGCGTATTATTGCAATCAATATTCCAACAAGCGTTCTTTAGTGCATATCTGAATGAATTAGTGGATTTTTTTTCCTGAGCACAATATGAAGTGAAGGCATTCCAACTTTGTAAATCACATTTTCGAGTTTTTGATTTGCAACGCATTAACGTAAGAGGCTCAATTCCAATAGCACAATTCCATTTTTTCTGCTAATAGCGGAAAAAAGGTTTAATTTAGTGGCGTATTTTATAGCTCAAATCATAAGAAATATGGACTGAATTTTTATATTAAACATTTATGTTGAACAGGTGATTTGCCCGATATTTTTAGCTTCGTAAAGGGAAGTAACTTTGGAAGACTTTCAGCTAATCGAGCCAAAATAGTACTTGAAGTGGTTTTAAGAACCAAAAAAGTGAAATAAAATGTAATCTTGCAAGAATTATCTGCATGTTTCATCGGACACTGTACATTCTTAAAAATAACGTAAAAAAAAAACCTTGTCTTGTTCAATCACGGAAGCTTTTAGCATGAACTACACTAAAAAGAAAACAAATTAGTTACGTGTATATAAAGATAAGATAAAATAAAACCGTCTTATGATTTGAAAGAGACACAAGAGAGGAAAGTTCTCCAATAAATGTCGATAACACACATGCTATCATTTTCACATCAAACAGCCAGAGAGAGAATATGCAACTGTTATTACTTCCAGCGGGAGCAATGAGTAATGACAAAACCCTCTTCGAACGAAAATTATCGAACACCACGAAAAAAAAAAAAAAAAAAAAACAATAGCTCCCCCCGAAAAACACGATGACTGCTTGGTTTCACATGGACAGGTGTCAGCAAAAAAGAAAGAAGCTACCATTCGGAGCGGGCCGGTAAAGAAAGAGCTTATTCGGTGGATATAGCGGCTTGTCATTGGTGACACCCTTGCTGGGAAGATTCGCTTTCTGCAACAGGAGGCAGAGCGGTGTCGTTGATACGTGTCGTTTATTTTTTGGCCCCAACAGCCACTCTGTTGCAGTTCCCACGAGCTGTCCCAGGAACGTCTGCCGTATATCATCTTCCGTCCGAAAAAAAGAAAAGAAAGGTTGGTGGATGGATGGTAAAAAAGAAAGGAAAAATAAGTGCTGATCGATTATTTGGCAACAAGGTGCACTATGGCTAATGCACAATGCGACCATTGTCAAAATACAGCAAATGGAGGCATTCAACTCTAATGATTAATGAGGAGATTTTTTTTTTGTTTTGTTTGTGTGTGGGGGTTCTGTACCTGTTATTGAAATGTTTGTTGGTAAAGTTTGGATTGCAGCAGAAGATGGAATGGTGGGCTAAACAATGTCTCAAAAAGCAAATGTAGTTATTAATAAGGAAGTTTTATCGACAAAAGATTACGTCAATCGATAAGCTGAAATGACGAGATGCGCTTTTTGACTGAATTTTCCAAAGCAAAATGATAGATGAGTCAGTGAATTTAAGCTGAGGTTCTCCACTTTTTTCATTCAACGTACCCTTTTCTTGTATGATAAACTTTGCACACTAACAACAAAACTATTTTAGCTGCAAATCAAATGTGTTGCAATACAATCTTACTGTTTAAGTTTGATCACTAATATGTAATTTAAATTACAAAAAAAAAGAGAAAGTTTTGTGACAAGTTTTGTAATCGTCACTTAAGTTCCAACTCAAGTGACTTCGAGGAAAATAGATAAAGTCATATGAAATTACGACAAAGTGAGAAATAAATTAGTTAGACATTACATTTTGAGCTGAAATCGAACATAAAAATAATTGTTTCCGAAAAGAGTAAACACTTGAATCACAAATTATACTCGCATTCTATCTTCACAAAATATAATGAAACATAAAATAAAATGTAATTTTCCTTTTAGAAAAGTATCAAACCTCATATTAAATAAAAAATATGTGTTAGATTTATTTATATTTGGTATTATAGAAATTATCTCGGCATTGTAATGAAAACCCTTTAACCCTCTGACGGTTTTGGACGTCTTATCACGTCCATTTAGTATGTAATTCTGGAACTGCCGAACCGCCGAAAAATGTTATAGTATAGTTAATTCTCTATTTAACGACTTTTAGGGGACCACGAAAAATTTTCCTGAACTCGAATGCGTTCTTAAGTAGATTTTTTTTTTTTTAACTTCAATGGGTGATCAAGGGCAGTGGAAAGTCACTTTAAATAGGAGTCATTCCATAATGACTAACGTAACATTCAGAGCTGATTTTGTAACTGTGTTTACTTGTAACTTAATGGATAAAAAATATTTTTTAGTTATGCTGGTGGATTTACAATATAATACATGGCATCTATGTATCATTTCTGCTAAGAATTTAAAACAAAATTACTTACAGTAGATATTTTTCCCACCAAAATAGCAGTGTGACTAACGTAACATTTTTGCAACCCTGAAAATTAATGCTCATGTTGTGAGGCAAAAATTTATCAAAGTTAAGCAACTGTTAAAAATTGAGTGATATGTTTGAAAACTGTGTAAAGTTGGCTTTTAAAAACATAAAACACATTTATTAAATCTTAATTTTTTTTAGTCTTAAGTGTCACTTTTACTCAAGATGGAGTGTGACTAACGTAACGTGACTAACGTAACCGTCGAATAATAAGCAGTATAGACACACTACAAACTATTTATTATGGCTAATCTCAGTGATAATTACAATAATTTTTCAATTTTTTTAACTTCTTATTTTGTATGATTTTTATTTGTGTATTTATTCATTTATTTTTTGATACTTTTTTCACTTCGGTATTTTTTTTTCTTCGGCTGAGGTTGAAATTTTCATGGAATGACCCATATAGAGAAAATCGTTAAACAGAGAACCAACTGTATCCTTAAGATTTTTTTTTTTTTTTTAAAATTGAAGTCTTTTGTTTCCAAAGAAAAAATTTAAGCACTTGAAGAAAAAGTTTAAATGGCTTATGCATCTGCTTCAAAAAATTAAGATTGAAAAATTGTCTAATGCTTTTATTTGCCTTAATTGTTCAAAAGATTGCGGTAAAAAGCCATCTTCTTCGATAAGGGAAAGAGTTTCACGCGCGAGGTGTCCTTTGATCACGTGGTGTCCAGGGGATGTTGACGCTTGCTCTGAGGAGAAAAAGAGCCACATCTATTCTATTTTAAGATCTATGCTAAAAAGCGTGGGACTTTTTATAGATGTTTTAATTCATACGCTCAGATTTTTTGCTTGGAGAAAAACGGGTTTCCTTGTCACTTTGCTATTCACTTCCCCAAAGCTATTGTAAATTTGTGCATTTATAATGATGCTTTATCAGAAGTGCCCCATCAGGCGAAGGCGCTATGGCGCACCCCAATCAAATACTTCGAAGTATCCTACTCCCAAGAAAGAGCCCCTCACAAAATGAACCATATACCGAAAAAGAGCCGCCCCCCCCACACCCTCTAAAAATTTCACTAATCGCTGCTCGTGAGCACTTGTGATTTAATTTGCTTTTAACTCAGTTTTAGCTGCTAACCAATATATGACTTTCTAGAAAACACTTTATTTGTTTAAGTATTTTTGCTATTTATTGTAATCACTTTGCAGATAGAATATTTTTTTTCCATGCTTAGTTTCTATTTTAAGTTGTTGTCCACTTAAATTTTCTGTAAACGGAAAGTGTGACGAAACATTTTATAATTTTTATTCATTTATTTTTTTGAAATTTGTTATTTCTATCTAAAAATTGTTTGCATATTACGGCGATTATTCATGATGTTTTATGAATAAAATGAATTAAAATAAAATTCCTTTAGGGGAAATTTTTCAGGCTACTGTAATGTGGTTTCTCTCTTTTAAATCGTTTTTTAAAAAGTTGAACTGTTACAATTCTCCGAACCTTGAATCTTCGTTTTCCTGCAGTACGAATAGATGGCAGCACGTGTCCGTTCAATTGCGGAAACATAATTCAATACAGTAATTTCATGAAATATTTATAATAAGTTATTTTATTGTTGTGTATGGGCATATTTTGAAAGAAGAAAGAGCGATACGCGTAACGAATGATGTGGAAAAAGCAATGAAATTTAGCACACTGCAAATTTTCGTATTTTAACCTTATTTATAATATATAGTATTGTATTATGTGGGTGTGAAAGTTCTCAAAATAGTAAACTAACAAAAATTAATAAAACATCCGGCGAGTAAGCCCCTGGCAGGTCAATCTTTGTGACCCACCAAAAAATGAATCATTTGATTCGTTTTGCAAGACAGATTTGAAAAGGCAATATTTTTTTTTCCTTTTTTTTCAAGACTAGAAGAAATTTTCTAATAAGATGCAGGTTAATGTGCATGATTGTATTTTATCACTCGGTAAAATTTGGCTTATTGAGAATTTTTCCCTTTCCAAAAATTTTAGTTCTGCTGGCCACTGTGAACAAGTAACGAATTTCAAACACTAGAAAAATAAATAAATAATAATAATTATCAGTGAACAGCTTTTCAAAAGAGTTACTGAGAATGAGAATGATGAACTAATTCCCCCACGTAATCTCCCCCCCCCCCACTAATTTCGTACACCCGAAATTACGAAAGCTGACATTGACACATTTTTCTCTCACTCATTACACAATTCCTTTCTATAAAATAAATGTGATTACTGACACTTTTGTCACAATTTTTTTCCAAGTTCGTTACTACATATCATATAAACTGCAAATTGTATTTCTACGATCATTTTTTTTTAGTAAGCTCTCGAGAAAACCTGTTTTACCTTAACTTTTGGAGGCAACTGTGTTTCAACAAGTTATAATGCTGACAGGAAGACAGTTGCTACTCTCGTAAAGACTAGGAATTAAACGTCACACAGGAGTATGAAAATATCCGCAGAAGGAATCAAAAAGTACCAAAACTGCAACAACGGTCCTGATATTAACTAACATCCCAGATTATCTCCAACTGTCAAACTTAGAAGATGATTTGTACTCAGAGATGGTTGTAGACATTGTCAAAATAATCCAGTTTCATTGTAATATTTGATTTGTTGTTGTTGTTGTTGCTGTTGTAATAGTTGTCATGTTCCAGCTAGTCTGGCAGTTTGGAGTGAGCTGCTTCACTTTTCCCAACTGTAAAGTCCGACTTCCACAGTACACATTTGCCACAGGGACCATTTATAAGGTAAGCAACCATTCGCAGCACAACAACACATTGGCGCAAAAAATCGACAAGGACCACTGCCTGATTACTGAATAGGCCAACTAGGCCGTGGCCTAGGCCCCCCCCCCCCCAACTCAAATGGCTAAAATTGTTGTAGTCAATGCCTAACTTCATTTTATCCTGTGCCTAAAATTTTAAAGCCTCAGTAGAGGGGGCCCAAAAAGTATTTGGTCTAGGGCCCCGTGATACCTTAGTCGGGCCCCGACAAGGACAGGAGAGAGAAAGCAGAGCCAGGATTCGAGCCCGGGACCTTCCCATCCGCACTCATACTTCTTTGTCCACTAGACAAGGTGGTCAGAAATGATTGATTTTCTTCAAGGGGTAAGGCACCAACAAGAATAGCAATTTAGAGCAAAAAAAAAAAAAAAAGTCTGTCCCGAAGTGTGCCACGTTCCAAATAGAGGCACTCCACTGTTGACTTCCCAAGAGTTCTCACTTTCGAAGTATTTAATAGCCTGCTACTCAAGTTCCTAGGTTATTTGCAAGAAGGATTTCGTTCAAAATAGTTATAGATTTCGGTCGCCAAATTTCCTATAAATACTAGCTGCGTTTCCCGGCTTTGCACGGCCTAACTTAAAAATAAAAAATATGTCAAGTGACACGTGTCTAAAGAAGTCCCGATTGATTTCTAACTTAAACTTTCCCCACACGCAGAAAAGCTGAAAAAACATAACTTTTTGAATCGATTTGAGCCTTGAACATTTAATACGAAATGTGGAAATGATATTAGCAATTCCAACTATCTGCCATAGAGTTGAGTTGATACACTAAATACTCGATTGGATTGATGAAAGCCTTCGAAAATGGAGTTTTAAATTTAAATTACAAAGACAGAATCAAGTCTAAAATTGAAATGAAAAAATAACTACCCATCGGATTTTGCTGAAACTGGTCTCTAAACCTTCCCAGTACCAAAAGGAACAAGCGGTGAAAATTTCAGTCAAATCTCCCGGGTAGTTTCTGAGATCTTAGGGAACACACACATATACACATTCACCAACATTCATTTTCATATATCTGTACCTCGGAGGGATACAACACTATGTCCATTTTTTTCCATATTGACTTTATTACAGAGTTAAAATCAGCTTTCTCATATTTCTTAGAGGAATAGAGCACTATGTCCAAAACCAGTTAGAACCGGATATAGCATGTTTTAAAACAACACCAAGTCCACTTTCATTTAGAGGGATAGAACACCATGTGGACTTGGTGTTTTATCCTTCTGAAGTTATGAAAATGGACATAGTGTTGTATCCCTCCGAGGTACAGATATATAGATATGGTTTGTATCTTGGAGACTCAATTCTTGAACATTTGTAAAGGGAATTTTCATTTGTATTGGTTTTCTAAGAACTCAATGAAAAGAAATTCGGAAGGAACAAACATGATGTGTACCGCAGAATTAAACTGCCTCCCCCCTTCTCCCACCCCCTAAAAAGGAGTAATTCAAAACCTATGATCAAATACAAGCCATAATTTATCCGAAAAATTCTCCGCATCATAATATTGATTCCTTCGCTTTCTTATGAAGCACCTCACAAACTTAAAAACTAATTAAAGTAAATAAATCTTGAAATCCCGACGTAGGAGGGGGGGGGGGGGATGAACCTGCTTGGTGGGCGATCAATTCGTCTTCTTTCAGACCTGCAAATGCAACGTCAGTTTTCGAAAAGTTTAGAATGTCAGTTTCGTGCACGGGAAATCAATCCTGGGAGAAAAGAAAACTTGTGGCGGGAAAAAGGAGAAGAAAATGAAGAAGCACATACACACACAAGAAGAGAAAGGTACGAACGAACGCTCGTCAAAGAATGCATGCTCTCTCTTTATTCTTTGAATTGGGGCTGAATGAGCAGATGGAACTGTTCGCACGGGCTCCCTGTGATTTTCCCCCCACTAAGTGGGAAATTTTTTTGTGGCTGTTGTGGAAAATATCGGTTATAGTCTGTGGGGAAAAAGGAAGAGCCTAAATTTTCCTGATGCAAAACAAAGATGGTATACAAAGTTATAAGTTCAAAAATTTGGAAGGTTGTGCGAAAGTAAATCTGCTTGGAGGGAGAAGGCTCCTGGCAGCTAAACTAAGATTATGGGGTTGTGTGGTTTATGAAAATATAAGCGGGGGTAGAAGTTGTTCTAATTTTCTTCCAGTTTCAAGGTTTTTAAAAATTTACCCAAATGGTCCACAAAGACTAAAGTCTTTGTCCTAATATTCCTCCAGTTGTACTTTTAAACATATTTTTGGTAGGATAAAGTTGATTCTGCTTTGATTTGGTACTAGTTCTGTTTTTCCAAAAACTAACCAGCTTTTTTTATGTGGTTATCTGTGGTAAAATATCGGTTGTGGCCTTCGGGGAAAAAGGAAGAGCTAAAGTTTTTCTGATGCAAAACAAAGATGGTATACAAAGTTATGAGTTCAAAATTTTGGAAGGCATAAGGTTGTGCAAAAGAAAAGCCGCTTGGAGGAGAGAAGGTTCACTGTTTTCTTTCCGGCGAAAACGAATCTATGAGTTTGGACGCCTGCCATGGTCATATTACAGACGTCTTGACCCTTAAATTTTAAGAATCCCATTTTTTATTTATCCCACTATACCTACATGATTCGTTTTCTGAGTCTGGATATTTTATTTACTCGAAGAAATAAAATGTAATCATTTTGTATTGAACAGCCTTAGTATTTTAGCCTTTGTCCTAAATATACTGTAATTTTACTCTTAAACGTGTTTTTGATTTGAGAAAGTTAGTACTGCTTCGACTTGGGCGCCAGTTTGTTTTTAGAGTACTAACCAAAGTTTTTCTGTGGCTGTTGTGGAAAATATCCGTTGTAGTCTGGAATGAAAAAGGAAGAGCTAAAAATTTTTCTGATGCAAAACAAAGATGGTATACAAAGGTATAAGTTCAAAACTTTGGAAGGTATAAGGTTGAGCGAAAGAAAAGCTGCTTGGAGGGAGAAGGCTCCCGGCAGCTAAACTAAGATCATGGGGTTGTGTGGTTTATAAAAATATAAAGCTGGGGTAGGATTTGTCCTAACTTTCTTCCAATTTCAAGGTTTTTAAAAATTTATACGAAGTGTCCACAAAGACTAAAGTCTTTGTAATAATAACCCTGAAATTTTACTTTGAAACATATTTTCGGTAGGAGAAAATTGATTCTGCTTTGATTTGGTGCTAGTTTTGTTTTTCTAAAAACTAAACAGATTTTTTTTTTGTAGTTGTTGTTTAAAATATCGGTTGTAGCCTGCAGAAAAAAGGAAGAGCTAATTTTTTTTGCTATAAAACATAGATGATCTACAAGTTATAAGTTCAAAATTTTGACAGTCATAATTTTGTGCGAAAGAAAATTTGCTTATAGAGAGGAAGTTTGCATAAGCTAAAATATGATCATTGGGGTGATTCATCAAACATGAATATTTCATCTATATCTTTTTGCGTTGTAGCAGAGATCAGAATGTTCCTATTTTTGGCCAATGTTTCCTAATATTTTGGTCTTGGAACTAAATTATTCTGTAGTTTTACTTTTAAACATATTTTTGGTAGGAGAAAGCTCTTTTCTTTGATTTGGTTTTTCAAATGCTAACCAAATTTTTCTGTGCCTATTGGACAAAATATCGGTTGTACTCGTCTGGGAAAAGGAAGAACCAATATTTTTCGGTTGCAAAACAAGGATGGGATCCAAAGTTAAAAATTCTGGTAAGCACACTGTTGTATGAAAGAAAAACTTCTGGAGAAGAGAAAGTATAAAGAGGGGTTAAATTAGTATCACTGGCATTGTGTGATCCCCCAAAGTATAAAATGAAATTTAATTAGCGAAGCAAGAATTTGCTTTAAAGGGAAAGAGAGCTCTAACGTGCAATTCAATTACCATATTTAAATCAGGAACATGGGTTAAAATATACCCCCTCCCCTTCTTCACTGTGCTGCTTTACAACATTTTTAAATTTTATAACTTGCGTCTAAACCTCCCAATTGTCCTACAACGGTAGTTTTTACACGTAAAGATTCTTACATGTATAAAAGCTACCATAGTGCAATCGAGAAGTGTGTTTTTAAGGGAGAAGGTTGACCTACCCCTTACTGCGTCATTAAGGAACCTGATTACTTGCTGTGTTGTATTAAGGGTTGGAGTTGTCTCGATATGCCTAAAATTCGCAATTTTTAAAAAGATTTAGTCTTTCTCCCAATCAGCATAATACGTTGCATTTTCAAACTAATTTTGGGCGTAAGAAAGTGAGTTAGGATTTGATCCGACCCTAGTTTTGTTTTGTATACTCTGCTCACGGAAAAGATTAGCACGAAGTAAACAAAAAGGTTGAAAGAAGTTTTAACGTCATGCCTTTTTTGGGAATTTTCTCGAAAGGCAGAGGGGGGGGGGGGGAGATGGGGTTTTGATGCACGAGTTTTATAATTTTATTAGGACCCTATTTATCTAGTGTGTTTATTGAGTTGCGAATTAGTTTAAACAAAAGAGTTTCTATGGAAACAAGAAAAGAAAAGAAAAAGAAAAATATTTTATTCAGAGTTGCAAATGGAAAAAAACTTAACCTCCATTCCTGCAAACTAATAGATGTGCGTATTTCTGCCCATAAATCCAATATTAACGTTTCCATTGCTTTCGTGGTCAGACATTATTATGTTTTTATTACTTTAGAAACATTGGTTTAACAGAAGAAGGATATAAAATCTTAATTGTATTTCAAGCTTTGAAATTTGTATTAAAATGGGAAATGCTGCTACAAAATACTCACAGTTTCCGTCGAGTTTGAAAACCGTTTAAAAGTTCAACAAATTTCTCCACCCATGAAAACATTAACAACACCTTTGAATCAGCAACAATTATAACGAAACAAGGAATATAAGCATGGCATGTACCTACAAAATTCCGAATTTAATAACTCGCATTCAGTTTTATTTCCCAATGCGGATGGGGACATGAAGCAGTGATAAAAAGAAGCCTTGCGAAATCCACATCCGCATCGCTCATTCGGCCTGGGATCTCCAAATTGATCCCTTTGTGTGGGAAAATATTAGACGCCTTCACCCATCATCCCTTTCTGCAGAAGTTTTTCAGTTTGTGCATACCTGGTAAACCGAAAAGCAGTTGGGAAATTTTTCAGCAGTAGGCGTGGTCGGACCTCCACAAGGAATCTCGGATTTCTGCGAAGCACTTTGGTGCTTTTTTTCCTATTCCCTTTTTGTTCTCTCTTCCTTTTTATTCTTCCCTTTCCTAGGAAGAGAGAGAGAGAGAGAGGGAAGTGCCGAAACATGTTTTGAAAGAAGGCCGATATTGTATTCAAACAGCACCGAATATTGGATATATTATACGAGAAGGAGCGAAGTGACAGATTTTCGCCTTTTCCATCGCTTCAAAAATTGATTGCTCGCCGGAAAGTTTTATAAGAAATGCACTTTTCTTTTAATTCGGGTCTTCCCTTTTAGTTCCCTCCCCCCTCCACTTTCCCCTTCTCTTTGCATCGGTCTTCCACTATTATATTACCAGGCCCGGAAGAAGAAGCGGGGGTGGACGGGGGTGGGGGGGATTTTCTTGGGGAATAAATGGAACCTCAAAGCAGCAGTAGGCAAATCGAATTTGATACGCATTAAGCCGAAGACAAAATATTTCAGACGCATCATTGAGTTTAAGTATGGGAACGAACTTCTCTTTGACCACGTTAATGGAATTTGAAGCGGGACTTTTTGTTAAATATAAATATTCATTCAACAAATGTTTGTACTTGGCATGCTGAACATCGTTTAGGGTAGATGTCTTCGTTTATCATCGCTGAATACAAATTCGGGAGAATTTATTTAATTCGAAATTGTAGGAACGATAATAAGTTCCTGCATGTCTTATTTAAGAGTATTTTTGGGAAACGAATCTCTAGATTTATGAACTGCATATTGAATATTTTTGTAGTTCAAATTTTAATTTGATTTGAAACAACCATAATGCTTCATACATATCCTAACAGTAAAATCATGATGTCAAAGGAATTGTTAAAAATTATTAAGTAAAAGCTTAATTATTAATCTCTTAACCTCTTCCCGGCTTTTCCCGAGCTGGACTCGGGCAAGCGAAATGTACCATTCTGGCTCATCCCGAGTGTAGCTGGGGTACTGTGAAAATTAACACTGCACATTGCACAACCAGTCTTTCCCGAATTATTTCACATGTCCCTTTAATGGTTTCGGATGCTTTTATTTACTACTGTTGCTGCACTATACAGTGTTTTGAGCTGTAGATTAAAGATAAGAGTAGGCGCCTACTCCAAAGTACAGGGTGGTTATAAATTAACAGGAGGTGTTTGGAGCCCTCTAGCTCGCGAACTACTGGGCGAAACATTGCCAAACTTCGTGAGCATGCATATTAGACCATGGGATTTTGATTTCTGGAATAAAAAAAAATTAGTTTGAAAAATCACCACCAGGGGGAAATTTGGCGCTGTAAAAGTGTATTACACTGAATATCGCGAATTAAACTTGAAAAGATGCTGTATAAATCAATTTCGCCAAGCAAAAATGATTGTTCTTTGCAAATGAGGTTTAATATGATCGCCGTAGAATTTTCTATTAAAAAAAATCACCACGAACAAAATAGCTGTCTATTTAACCAAATAGAATGCAATAATTCGCATAAACGCTTTGCGTTTAGCGATCATCTGTATAAAATGACTGATTGGGAGCATTCTCATCATTCTGAGCGCAGTTGCCTCTTGATGGCTTTTAACTATGCAGGACCGCGCTTTGTTAGTGAAGCTCTACTATCAGCGTGATGAAAATGCCAATGTTACTCTTCGAGAATTTCGGCTAGTGAAGCAGTTGAGAAAAGGCCCGCTGACCATAACAAATTTAAGAAACATGATTAAGCGGTTTAAAATGACTGGATCTCTAGCCCAGCAACCAGGCTAGGGGCGAAAGACGGTTAATCAGCTACAAGTTGACGAATTTGCAAATGCTATTAGAGAACAATGCTTTGATGCTATCAAAGAAACATTTCTGATATCGCAAGTTTAAAAGATATGATAATTTTAAAAGTTAGAGAAATCCATTCTGATATGTTACGAGCTGCCGTAGAAAATGTTGTGCATCGTATGCAGCTCTTACAACTTTACAATGGCGATCATATCGAACCACATTTGTGACAAAAAAAGTCATTTTTGCAAATAAAATGGATGCATATTTTGTCAGTAGCAATTAATTCTTCGATAATCAGAATAATACACTTTAACAGCGCCAAATTTCCCCCTGGTGGTGATTTTTCAAACTAATTTTTTTTTTATTCCAGAAATCAAAATCCCATGGTCTAATATGCATGCTCACGAAGTTTGGCAATGTTTCGCCCAGTAGTTCGCGAGCTAGAGGGCTCCAAACACCTCCTGTTAATTTATAACCACCCTGTATAATGATTTCTGCCATACAGAAAGCCAACTTTACAGGTAAATACTCATTTATTACTCATTTTTAAATACTACATTTTTGCATTTATTTTTAGGAAATGTTGCGAATGATGCTATTATGTTTAAAAAGATATGTATGTATGAAAATAAGCATAAAAAATTGACATTTTTTGATCCGTAATCCCGAAATTACTCATTTATTTAAATAGACATTTTTACATTTATTTTTGGGAAATGTTGCATGCGAATGATGCTATTATGTTTAAAAAGATATGTATGTATGAAAATAAGCATAAAAAAAATGACATTTTTTGATCCGTAATCCCGAAATAAAATGAGCCTGGAAGGGGTTAATATAGTGTAGTATGCTGTAGTTAGAAAAAAATGTTTGGGGGTTTCACTGAAAGAATAGAAGGCTTGACAACAATTTGCATTAAATTTGCAGCATTTTTGCATTAAAAAACAATTATTTCTGAAGACGGCTTCACCCTAAGTCCTCTTAGCTATAGCACTGGTCAGAGAAGTATGACTGGGGATGAAGAGCGTCCGGGGCTCGAATCCTGTTCTCATGTTTTTGACCCTTTCTGTGTCGTGCTGTGAATGTTTGTCTACCTTATAAACTTATCCTCATGGCATGTGGCCAAGGTGTCACCTTGGAAGTTGGACTTTTCGCCAACTTGCGGTGCAGTTTGAAAAGTGAATCAGCGTACCTCGAATTGCCACCCTAACTGGTACAAGACAACAAAAAATAGTTCAGTATTATCGAAGACTGTCTTTAAAATGTAGGGTATCCCTCCAACATGAAGTCCATTTCCAATGGATCCCGTCTCATGTAGGTATCCACGGAAATGAATTGGCTGACACTCTAGCCAAGGAGGGATTAAACAATCCCATCCCCTCTACTTCAGAGCGTACGTCTTTTGAGTTGTTTTCGAGGAAAAAGGCCCAAAAGAAGGAGAAGTGGTTGATTCCCCCTCCCATCACTGGTACAAAGGAAAAAAACAGGGACTCTCTTTATCTCTCCCATGCGACAGGCAGTCCAACACTTGCCTGTCCCGACTTGCCAGTGGTCACATGAAATGCCTTAAATATTCTGAGGGCAGTAAGACTTATCCTCTCTGCCCTAAGTGCCACCATGACCAGGCTTCAGCCCAACATATTTTGGACTGTTTGGGTTTGAACTGGGAGGATATCCATACTACTCCCTTTTTGGTATCGGATTTCATTAATGTCAACGGATTCGTTGATCTGGTCTGATTCCGTCGGACCAGACGGGAGATTAAAAACAACAACAACAACAAAATGTAGGGACCCTGTATCAGTTGTCTAACTGCATACGGCGAATTCCACGAAAAAGCTGATGTTGAAATTTTATTTTACAACATCATGTTTCGAAGCTGTTCAAGACTCTAAAGCGCTTGTTATTCAATTCATTAGTCCTGAACTTGCTATTACTAAGTACCACCTGTACTTATAGTTGAATAAACTTCTATCCGCGCACCCCAGACAAAGTTTGCCGCCTGACGAAGACGTGCAAATAGCTGTGACACTCACTTACTAATAAAAATGCGGGTTGCTCATGGTTCCTTTTTGAGGTGGCCATATTGTACCACCAGAGGTATCCCTGTAGTGTATCACTAATTAAAATGTGGGTTGCTCATGGTTCCTTTTTGAGGTGACATGTTGTACCACCAGAGGTATCCCTGTAGTGTCTCACTAATAAAAATGTGGGTTGCTCATGGTTCCTTTTTGAGGTGACATTTTGTACCACCAGAGGCATCCTCGTAGGGGCCTCTTGACCCCCGTAACACCCTATAAAAAATGTGGGTTGCTCATGGTTCCTTTTTGAGGTGACATGTTGTACCACCAGAGGTATCTCTGTAGTGTCTCACTAATAAAAATGTGGGATGCTCATGGTTCCTTTTTGAGGTGACATGTTGTACCATCAGAGGCATCCTCGTAGTTGCTCTTGACCCCCGTAACACCCTATATGGGTAGCCTGTGGCATCTTATGTCACTCTTGAGGTACCATAGGGACCCAAATGGTGCATTTAAGGGTGCCACAGAAAGTAAAGCGTTACCCTTTAGGGGGTGGGGGTGCAATAAGTCTTCATCCTCAAAGGTGCGACGTGCAATCTGCAGTTTTAACAGTGCTTGGCATTCGAAAAAAAAAGAAGGACACTTGATGAACAATAAAATATCTAGCAGTAGGGCTGGTAATAAAGACTAAGCATGTTGTAAAGAATATAGACACTTACTAAACAAGCAATGGCCATATAAATATAAATAAAGTAACCAAAGTTTAAGGGGTGTCAGTAAAATTACCCGTGGACTTGTCTGAACAGTATGTTCAAACAATAGTGTTATTAGGATCACAATTAGGCAAGCGTTGTTAGTCTTTTCATTTATTCATCATCTTTTCAGTTATAAAGAAAATTTATAAAATAATACATTTTAAAGAGAACGAGCTACAGCAGTTGCATTTATCAAAAGTAAGGAAAGGTTTTGGAAAAAGCAAGCAAAAATGTATGAAATAAATTTATAAGAATATAAGCACATAACATAAAGCGTTTGAGATAAACTGCAAGAAACAAATGTAGAAAACAAAGGGGAAAAAATATATTCCTTGATTAAAAAATTATCATAATTGTGTGCTCTTTATCAAGTAATCAATGTAATGAGATATATGCAAATTATAAAAGCCAACATTTCGAAAATTGAACTGGGAAACTGCATCTTCGTTTATTTGATGGCATTCGGATCAGGGTTAAATAAATTATTCAACGACTCATTTGTCTCCAGGGACTTTGCTTTGGAGCCC
>JAXGGA010021870.1:0-15902 GCA_038373865.1 Uloborus plumipes | reverse complement strand
GTAGAAATGATTCGAGGAAATCCCAATTCCACAAATTCGTCCACTTTTTGTTCAAATACGTATGACGGATCTTCAGTAGACGATACAGTTGAGACAGTAGAAGACTGCGAAAAAGTTGGCTGATCTTCGGTACTCACTTGTTCCTCAGATAAATCATCAGTATTTCTTTTTTTACTTGGTCTGGTTATAAGTGGTCGACATTTGCAACAAAAAATATCATTTACTAGGACTCTTTTTCCAATTTTTTCTGTTGCAATATTAGCCTCATCAATTGTCGAAATAACTTTTTTATAGCCTAATATTTTGCGCAAATGAATATCACAATTAATGCATCTTTCGTTAGAATCCATTCCGGAATCAAAAGAAGTACAAGTTATGAATTCATAAATCTATGAAAGAATACGATTATTTCACTTACTTCAGTGGGATAGATTAGCCGTAACGCTATGTAACAATGAAGCAAAGATGAAGTAACAACAGTTTTTGTACAATGTTAGTAAATTCTAAAACGCAAAAATATTCTCAAGACAGACGATATTTTACTCTGCAGACGATAAATTACGAAAAAAAAAACCGGTTTAGTTTGAAAATAGAAACATTTTTAACTCAGCAGACGATTTTTATTGACGCAGTTCAAGCAGGCTCAAGTTGTTTAGGTAATTTTGTTTAAGTGCAAAATTATGAAAAAAAAAGTAGTTTTTAATTTTTTTCATATTGTTCCACCATTTCAAAAATTCAAAAAAATACCTGAGTATAAAGGAGTATAAAAGACACTTTCTGACAAAATTTGGTGATTGACACTTTTCAGAAAATAATTTTAAAAAAATATTTTAACTTTATTTTTGGCGCCACAAATCGACTTTTCGTTCAAATATTATGACCATAATCTATTTTCATGTGTTTTATTTCTAAGAATGTAGGAAAAAATCACCATTCATTAATTTTGAATTTTTCTATGGGAAAAAAAATAAAAACGTAGAAATGGGTTTTTGAAAAAATCCGAAAGTCGTTTGAGATAGAGAGCTAAAAATTTGGCTAAATTTTTCTTATTCGACACCAAAATGATCCCCCAAGTTAGAGCAAAATCTGGCTCAAGAACAGATTTGACATATAAACCCGACTATACCCTTTATGGTTATTTTTTGTCTAAAATTTAACTGGTAAAAGTTTCGCTGGGTGAAACCCTTGTATGTGATTTTCAAGCTCTAACCGAAAGATTTCACTTCAGTTCCATTGAATTACAGGTAAGATGCTTTTCATCTTTACTTTTTTGTTTCTACCAAATGAAGAATCATGTCGG
The DNA here is from genome assembly GCA_038373865.1 of Uloborus plumipes. Lineage (NCBI taxonomy): Eukaryota > Metazoa > Arthropoda > Arachnida > Araneae > Uloboridae > Uloborus > Uloborus plumipes. The sequence continues at coordinate 14,602 of JAXGGA010021870.1, read as the reverse complement.
CAGCGGATATTAAAACGCAAAATAAGCAATTATTTAAAATTATTTTTGCGTAATGGAAAAGAAACTTATTGCCATGAACATGCTAAGGCTTTTTTATTTTCGAATTTTTAATTAGCGCTGTTTAGCTGGTAGAGGCCATTTGTAAAACAAAATTGATGCGTGCGTTACCGATGTTTTTTCACAATTCTTTCTTCGTGTAATAAGTATGTTGAGTTGAGTTTTAAAGTACAAAGAAAATTTTAAGTGCATAGTTTTTCCAGCCAAATTTTCTTATTGTTGAAAAGTAGTTTTTTTTTTTTTTTTTTTTTTTTTTTTTTTTAATATGCTTCAGAAACATTATTTTCTCCTCAAAATTTGTGTTCTCAAATAAAATTATAGCCGTTTTTCACCCTCTTTTCTTTTACATCAATATCAGACCTTCGTTCGTAACTTCTGCTCCCCACAGTGGCGTAACTTCAAATTCGGGCCCCCCCGCAGAAAATATGATTGCCCCCCCCCCCCCACACACACATAAAAAAAAAAAACAAAATTTTTGAAAAAAAAATTCAGAAAAAATTTAAAACTCATATCAGGTTTTTATGATTCTTATTCATTTTTTATATTTTAGGTTTCTTGACTTTCGTAATAAATCTACAATGTAGTATGAAAGGTGATGAAAGTAAAGAACGAATTAAGACTGTAAGTGTAATAAAACATTATCGCGTGGAGAAAACTCTTGTCCCTCGCGAACGTGGAAATCGAAAGAAAACAGCTTTGGGGCCTCGCGGACCAAATAAATGCAATCGAATTCATAATTGTAAAAAAAAAAGGTCAAATTTATTTTGGGCCCCTACCAATTTTGGGCCCCCCCGCCTTGCGGGGTCTTGCGGGTACGAAGTTACGCCACTGGCTCCCCAAAATATAATTCTGTTTTAAAATTGAAATATTACTAATATTTTTGTGCGAATCTCCTCTGCCCACCAAACTGTCTGTCTTGAATTAATTTAGTTTTTTAAGATTGTTTTAAGAAAAAAAAAAGTAAAAGTATTCTTTAAAGAATAATATCTGAAAAATATTTTTCATCCGATTAATCGGCCCGATTTTGCCGATTATTAATAATCGGCAAAGTGGCCGATTAATCGGTGCATCCCTATTTTACAGTACAACATTTTCAGCCGAGGTTGCAATTTAAAACTGAAATGCACAATAATAAACTGTAAAACTAGCAATTTTACAGATTCTTACCGTTAAGTTAGCAATTTTACAGTTTATTGCCGTAAAATTTGGCTGTTAAAACAACAGTATAATACAATATCATACTATAAAAACAACAGAATAATACTGGCAGCAGAAGTTCCAGTTTAAAACTAAAATGCACGAAAACAAACTAAAATTACCAATTTTACAGTTTATTACTATAATAATTAGATGTATTTTACTGTAAAAACAACATTCGTTTTGGACAGTGTTCTAATCGATCCAGTGTCAACATGCGAGGAGTTTTTTGAAAATGTATTTATAATCACAAAAGACGTCTTCGGAATCAAAAAGTAGATTATTTGGATAACGTATATGTATTGACTTTCTCAGATTTATAAAATGGGTCATATTGGAAAGTTCCTAAAACCTCGCTTTTTTTACTGCAGTTTTTAATACTTCGTCTAATGGAAGTATTTGAAAAAGGGGCCACCATACTGCAGAAATCTTTACTAGAGTTCTGAGAAGGAGCGAAAATTAGCTCTTGCTCGAATAAAAGAATCATTAATGGATATTGGATCGTCACCCCCCCCCCACCCCCAAGGTGGACTTTCCAGCAGCTTTTAGGGGAAATACTACTTTCACGTTTAAATACAAAAGAGCATTTATCCCCATTGCCTACCCAATATTTTACGTGTATTTTAATGCACTAAAAAGAAATATCGTAAAGGTTTTATTTAATGCTTATTTATTTATTTTCTGTCAGATGTTCAAAATTCTAGAAGATATTTCTGTTTAGAATCGATTATGTGTGGTTGGAACTATAAAAATCTATGGTCTGCTTCTTTCGTTTCTTGCTCTTATTTTGAATCATCACTGTGTTGATTCAAATTGGATGAAGTCTCCGATTCAATCGTCATTGATTCTAGCGTTGGAAGAAAAAAATGCATCAACAGACTGAATTTTACAACTTTCTAAAGGCGAAAAACGGCTCGAACCTACGGAAATCGAAAATGGAGAAACGTTTCAGCAACAAAAGAAGGTGAGTATGTTCCAGTGCATTTGAAAGGAGAGAGAGAGAGAAATAATGTCTGCAATATTTTAAGTCCTCAATTGTAATGATGTATTTACAGTAAAAACTCAATTTAAATATTTTGCGTACACTGCAAAACTCAACTGTTTTTTTTTTTTTTTACAGTACAATCCTGGCAGCCAAGGTTCCAATTTAAAACTGTAAAATGCACAGTAATAAACTGCAAAAGTAGCAATTTTACAGTTTATTACTGTGGAGTTAGCAATTTTACAGTTTATTGCCGTAAAATTTAGCTATATTATACTGTAAAAATATCAGTATAAAACTGGCAGCAGAGGTTCCAGTTTAAAACTGTAAAATACACGGAAATACACTAAAATTAGCAATCTTCCAGTTTATTACTGTAAAAATCAATAATTTTGCAGTTTAGTACTGTACAATCAGCAGTATTACAGTTTAGTACTGTAAATTTAGCAATTTTACAGTTTATTACTGTAAATTTAGCTATTTTCACAGTTTATTACTATAAATTTATCTGTATTATACTGTAAAAGCAACATTCATTTGTTACAGTGCAGAATTGGTGATTTGAAGTGTAATGGGAGCGAAATCGTTTCACAGACTCGTGCAAAAAACCCACTGAAAAGTCAGCAACAATTTTTATGACTCTATTTCGAACAAATTCAAGTATTGCTTATAAAATTGTTTTGCGTACCATTTGCTAGAATGTGGGATAATTACAAATTTAGTTAGATTTTAATTGCTCAAATCTTGTACCTTCTGCTGCGTTCAAGCAAGATTGCGGTGTTCAAACAAATGATTACACTACACTGCAAGGTTTGTCGAGAAAAACATTGTGACGTTAGCCTATGAAAAACGAGCTAGATAAAACGTCACAGCATACTTGGCGAATCGGAGGAGATCGCTGACTACCTGTGAGCTCTTATTGGCAGGGCCCGATTAAGATATCACGGGGCCCCAGGCCAAACACTGTTTTTGGGGCCCCCTGCACTGAGGCTTCACAATTATAGACATAGGATGAAACGAATTTAGGCATTGACTACAACAATTTTAGTCATTTGGGGGCCCGTAAGTTGTGAGGGCCCTAATCCGCGGCCTAGTTGGCCTATTCGGTAATCAGTCCCTGCTTATTGGCTCCGCCCGTAGTGACGTTCAGTGTCAACTTAAGTTGCTGTCTAGTATAGTGGCTTCCCTGCCTGTCCTCGAAAACCGAGTAATATTTGGGAAAGTCAGCTTGCCGTGGCTCTCTATACCCTGTTAAAACTACAGGTTGCACTAGGCTCCCCTAAGGGTAAAATGTTGTAGCACCAGCAGTACCCCTGAGGGTGTCACTTGAACCCCCCCCCCCCATGTCACCCTTGAAGGTGCCATTTGGCGCCATATGTCCGCCTATGGGTCTTATGGCACCCCACGAAGCATAATGGCACATTCAAGGGTGCCATAGGGAGTCAAGGGGTACCCCTCAGGGGGTACCGGTGGTGCTACAACATTTCACACTTAGGGGTGCCTCATGCAACCTGTAGTTTTAAGTGTACTCACATGTTTTTTTTTTTTCTTCTTTCTTTTTTCTTTAACCCTCGTGGGTCCCTCCCATTTCAGTTACACTCAAGACCCTTGGGGTCATAAACGATCCCAATGCTTCCTTTAATTAATTCATTATAATTATTGAATGTTACATGCATTATTTAAGTTCACACACTTTTTAAGGCTAAAAAAACAAAAAATAAAAAGATACAATTAAAGTAAAATTTAGTTTATGAATTAAAATTATAATTTTAGAGCAAAACTTACAATAACTGTAGATTTATTTACATCTGTTACAGACCTGAAAAAACATGATTTTTGCAAGTGAATTTCAAACACTTATGACATTTTTCGATGCATTTTCTGTCCAGTTCTCTTGGACAAAAGTTGCAACGTCCTCTTTTTTTGGCCTTCTGGGGAAGTGACCCCAAGGGTCTTGTGTGCAAAAAATGCAATTCGGGAAATATAAAACACAATAATAGCATTATTTTGAACAGAAAACTAGAAGAATAAAAGCCACAAAATGCCATTAAAAACAAATGGTTGATTAACAAAATATATTAAACAGAAATTGAATTGGGGTCACATATGACCCCAAGGAACCCACGAGGGTTAAGAAAATAATTTTCTTTCTGAAGCAAAAGTGGGCCACGGTGGCCTAGAGGTAGATTATTCTCCTCGTAAGCAAGTTCTCGCGGGTTCGAGTCCCGCCTTGCCCATGAATGTTATTTCAACCTCTCTGCCGTAAATCTGTCCTGTGCTTGTCAGGAGTCAAGGCACATAGTACGCAGTCCTCATGTATGTCGAAGCTGATGGCCTTCGGTATATTTATATTGTATTCTGAAGCGGAAAAAGTTTTCCGCAATCATTGCAGCCTGGTTTTGAAAAAGTATCACTGCCTAAGTATTATTTGCGCGATGTTCTTACCAACTGCTTGAATGGGTCTCCATTTCGGGATGATATGCATTGAAGCAATGCGCCATAAAGCACAGAAAAAAAAAAAAAAAATTTTTTCGGAATACAATTTACATGTGATTTGTCTCTTTTTATTTTTTGCTGAATTTAAAAAAAAAAAGTGGTACTTTGCTCATGGAGATGAATTTCAATTAAAATTTCAAGAAGTTATCTCTGCTTCCACAAAAATAAACACCTTTGAGAAACTATATGATGCAAACATGCAAAACACCAAGTGCGGATACAAGGGAGGGGCGATCACCCCTCCCTTGAAAGTTGAAGCACCCTTCTCCGGCAGTTTTTAGGCTTTGAAGTTCAAAAAATTCAATTTTCTTTGATCTTTGATGGTATTAAGGGAAAGAGTGCGGGCTCTGATCTGGAAGTTTTTCGAAATGGAAGACTAAAACATTTGTAATCAACGTCTGTTTAACAAGCCATGGATGCGTGGCAAAAATTGGGCAAGTAAGAGAAAAAAATCAATCTCTCCTCCCTTGGGACATTTCTGGATCCGCCCTTACAATACACCACCAGCTCTTTCATTTCATCCATGGAATTGCATGTTTCTGCCATAGCCCTGGCTAGGGGTGGTAACTTACTGCTTTATACCCGAGCTTTGCCTCAAAATTTTCGAGTTGTGTTGCACCAGTGCGGCCGCTCGCTTGTTCTAATTTCACATTAGCTACCAGTTTTTATTAACCCATTTATGCCCAAGTTTTTTTTATTTTTTATTTATTTTTTTTTTCCAATTTTTATATGCTTAAAAATCTTACTTGGAATTGTTTACATACATTTTAGGCTTAAAATAGTTCGCCGTTGCCATATTTATTAAGTCATTTAACGTCCTATTTATGGGATAGTTTGCAGATATCTCAGAAAATACGACCTTACTTTGAGTTTACTTTTGCAAAGTAACATTACAATCAATTTTGATTTTATGAAGAAAAAAAAGGTCGCAAAAAAAAAACTTCTGTGGCTACCCACGCTGGATCGTTGCTTGACTGATTTGTCTGAAAATAGCTGTCAATAATTAAACTCTGATGTCCAAATGGTGTCTCTAACTGGTTTTCTCAAGAAGAACGACAATTTAACTTGTGAAAAACAGCTTTAGCAAAAAGATATACTCATTACAGGTTTTTGTATGCAGTAACAAACAAGCGTCCCGTTTTTAGGACACTGGGCATAAATGGGTTTCCTCTCTTTGCTCCATAAGAGGATTTTTTCCTCCAGCTCGTTTAACTCCTAATCCATGCTGATGAGTGCATAATAAGCACGAAACTGCTGTACGTTAGGGTGGGGCGAAAAATAAAAAGTTTTTCAGATCAACTTCTAATAGTTGCCAAAAGTTGTCTTTGGTGATAGTTAGCTTTTGTGCAAAATTTGAGAAAAATCGGTTCATATCTTCAGGGGACGCTGCGATCGCAAAGTTTTACCATAGCTTTGTTATGGATTTTATGGTTAAAATATCAACAAGAATGCCTTTAGCTAGTCTCTTTGCGTTTTTTTTACTCAAAAGATGTTTTCATGGATTAAAAGCATATGAAATGACTCACAAACATTATTTTATATGATATATTTGTATTTAAAAAAATCACTTTTTTTCATGTTATTGATTCTTTTTAAATGCTATAAATATATATTTATCATATAAAATAATTTTTTGTGAGTTATTTCATATGCTTTGAATGCATGAATATATCTTATGAGTAAAAAAATGAAATGAGATAAGCTAACGGCATTGTTAATTGCATTCAAAGCATATGAAATAACTCACGGGTCAAGCTATATGAGTGCCGCACGTGTTTGGATTTCATTAATTCAGCAATCTATACAAAAAAAAAAAAAAAAGGTTTTCAACAAATAGCGTGAATCGTTGCAAGCCTGTTGTAGTAATCATCCAGTTTGTGAATACTTGTTTAAAAAAAAAAAAACTTAGTTCGAATTTATGCACACTGCGAAAAATGAACTGTTGTTTTTACAGTATAATACTGGCAACAGATATTCCATTTTAAAGCTGTAAAGTGCACGGTAATAAACTGTAAAATTAGCAATTTTACAGTTTAGTCCTGCGAAATGAGAAATTTTGCAGTTCGAGTCCTGAAAATGAGTAATTTTAGTTTAGTCCTGTGAAATTAACAATTTTTGCAGTTTTTCAATATAAATTTAGCTGTATTATACTGTAAAAGCAGCATTCATTTTTTACAGTGTATAGTCGGGCTCGAATGAGTTGAGTCATGAACTTGACAACGCTAATTTTAAGTAAGTTTAGTGAAAAAGAATATTTTATCTTCACGGATTTGAGCTGGAATACCTTCCCAAAACTGCTAAGAGAGAAACCCAACTCCAAACTTGCCCCCAAACGAAGGAAACACTGTCAAGGTCATGCTTCCACTTATCAGAATCATACTATAAAGCTGCTTTACTCCATTTCAGGCGTCGGACGTCGTATTTCAGAGGTGCTCTGAAGAGCCTCAAGGACTTCCTGGCTCGTGACATCTCAGCGGCTGGGGTGACACACATAGTGACAGCGAAGTCGCGCCCTCGACAATTTCTGTGGTTCGTCGCGTTCGTGCTTTGCACGACGGGAATGTGTTTGCTGAACCATAGGGTGTTTCAAGAGTATCGGAAATTTCCCATCGCTTTTCAAACAAAGGTATAACATATTTTGAGATGTTTTTTTTTTTTTTTTTTTCGGGATGCACTGATAAGCAATTTGGCCGATTACCGATTAATCGGCTGTTGATAATCGGCCAGGACGATTAATGATGAGGATGATTGTTTTTTCGTACCAATTTTACCATTCCCGTTTTTTCTCTCTTATACAATTCTAAGTTTAGAAATACAAATTAATTTATTTCTAGAATTGCAGAGAAGATTTTTTTTCCATTTTCCTAGTTTTCACAAAATTATTTCAATATTTTATCAAATTTTTTAGAACCAATTTTTATATTATTGTCAATAATATTATTAACATATTGTTAGTTAGGTTAATTGGACATAAAATGCAAGAAAATGGGGCGGGGGAGGGTGTGGTGAGCACTCAAATTTAGGAGTACTTTTAATTTTTTTAAAAATTATTTGTAGAAATTTAATTTAATACTTTTATTCTTTGAAAATTAGAGGTTATCTAAAAGCTAAGGAGAAAATTATCGCGACATGAAAAATGTTGCATCATTGTCTATGTATATCTATTCAAAAGTACGAGAATTAATTAAAAATAAGCTTTATATCAACTGTGAGGATTATTATTATTGTTGATAAATTTATTCATCATAGTTTCTTAATGAAGGTATACTTTAAAGAATTATATTTAAAAAAAAATCGGCCCGATTATTAATAATCGGTAAAGTTTCCGATTATGGCCGATTAATCGGTGCAATTCTAGTTTTTTTTCTTATTTCATTATTATTTACAGAAAGTGTTTTTTCATTATCAGGAGCAATGTTGTTTCAGCGTATACTGGCAGTTTTTATAGAAAACTGCTATTATTCACAAGTTCTGCGAAAATTTTCAGTTTTTTTTGTGGAAAAATTGGTTTATAATTTTGAAGTATTTCAAAATCAAACAACTCGTTTGGAAATTAACATCATGTCAAGGTTTTGTATAAATAAATTTTCGTTTTTAGCTTAAACTACTAAATTTAATTTTGTTTTCTGTTTAAATTAGTGTATTTGTTGTACAGTAATCAAACTTGAATTTGTTTTCTCATTATGTTCTTCCGTTTTCTGTTGTAATCACGCACCCGTTATTTGAGGGGGAAGAGAGGGCCCCTTGTCAGTATGATCACTGGGCCTCCCATACCCCCAGAGAATAGACAAAACTTTTCAACTCCAGTTCAGAACCGGGCCCCTATTTCTGACTAGGGTGATCTAAATTCTCGTCGGCCCTGCCTTTTCGTCCCAACTTTGAGATAATAATGAATTCACATGCATGTGGGCGTAGTTTTGTTATAGAATATGTTCTATATATGTCTTGTGACCCTTCCTAATCTTAAACGAAGGGCCTAGTTGCACTCAGTATTAAATATTATTACTGGGGGGGGGAGTACTGTCTTCTGCGCGCCAGCTGCTAAAAATTCGTTTTTTGGCTCGTCCAAACAATCTATGTTTTTGAGGAACTCATGTTGCCTGTTTTTTCTAATTTTGAAGGCAACTTACATTCTCAGGGGAATTTGGTATTGCACGCGTATTCGTGAAGGAAACTTTTTCGCATTAATCGAATGAGCGGATTTTTGTGTGTAAGATAGAATTTGTTCGGAGTGTCTAAGTCGATTAAAATTGGAGTTATAATTGTTTCAGCTTGAATTCAAAATGCTTTACTCAATCATAATCATGAGCTTTTTTTTTCCTACATTCGTTTTTGTCCCCCTCCCCCCTCCTGTAGGAGAAAACATTTTTTTAGTTTTATTTGATCTTTCTGACTGTTGAATCACTCTTTGTAGATTATTACGGCAATGAATGTAGTTGAACTTCAAAGTACTAAAACTTCATCTACAGAGAGCCACCCTACTAAAAATGGCCCATAGAGATCAATAAAAAAATCTATTGATATCAGTGCAGTTCTATTGATATGAGTTGATAGAGACAACCAACTCTATTGGTATCAATAGAAGGTATTTATATCTGTAGCCTATTGATCATATCCTCAATGGATATCAATAAAAGCCTTACAGACATCAATTGAAATTTGGTCAGTAGAAAAGCATTCCAATCCCAATGGATATCAATAAAAGCTTTATAGACATCAATGGAAATCTGGTCAGTAGGATACTGACCCCAATGGATATCACTTAAAGCTTTACAGATATCAATATAAATCCAATCAATAGGATACAGATACCAATGGATATACATAAAGCTTTAATTGACATCAATAGAAATCCGATTGATAGTATACTAATTCCAAATAGTACCTGTATAAACTATCGTTGTATCCTTTGCTAATGGTGTTGAGTGAGTCCAAAGTATCACGACTTGCAACGAAAGAACTTGAACTTTATTTGAAACGCCATTTAAAATATAATACAGCAACCTGCTGAACAAAACAAACTAAACCAAAATTGTAACGAACAGAACAGAACGGAACAGAATCGAACGCTACCACGAAGAAAAACATTTTAAGCTTCGTCGCAGCGCCACCTGAACTAATTTGCATAAAATTCTCAACAAAATCTGTAGAAAGGAAATCGTAAAGTTTAAACTTAAGTAGCAAGTCTCGGTACTGTTGGGTCATTCTGTGTAGATTATTATGACAATGAATGAGAGATTTGAACTTCAAAGTACAAAAACTTCACCCACAGAGAGCCATGCTGAAGGAGATGGAGTTCCCTGCCGTGACAATCTGTGGACGCAGTCTGATCCCAAGGGTCAATTCCAAGGAAGCCGGACTGCAACACATGGATGAAATGAGGACGGTCATTTACAGTCTGCCGACGCACAAGTAAGGATTCTATGCAAACTAAGGCCACTATATAGACGAGCCGACGCATCAAGACTTAAGTTTCACCACTTTGTATCCAGTTCGTGTTGTGTCTTTTCTGGCTGTTGATGAATGGTTGTCTTTTCTGGCTAGTTATCGCGTTTTAGTGAATTTTCAATGTGAGCAATTAGTAGCGACCTTTGAGAAGAAATAAAGGTATTTCTGCTCAAACTTTATAGCTAACTTTCTGCTAAAACTTTTTACTATATATAATCTTCATTTAGTATTCCTTCTCTAAGGGGAATTTGGCAGAGCTTGGCAATGTCTGAAATTTTTTTCTGGTAACGCTAATGAAAAAGTGAAAAAAAAAAAAAAAAAATCTGGTATGGGTCATACACTACTTCCTTTTACGTGTAAATTTCTTTGTAGCTGCCTTAGTGTTAAAATAGTGCTAGGAGTGAGCAAGATAGCAATTTGAACATTTACACCCCTAGTTTTCCACGAAACAATGAAAACAAATGTTTTACAATGATTCATTTTCTAAATATCGCCGATTTTAACATCATTCAGTGGATTTTTCACGAAATATCGCCAATAGCGCCAAATTGAACCCAAATTCAAAAAATATTTTTTTCGCCAAATTTGTCGCCAACTTGGCGATATGTCGCCAAGTTGACGTCAAACACTTGGCGACCAAAAGCTTGGCGACATATCGCCAAGTGGTCGCGCCAATTCATATCACTTGAGTCTGCATTGAAATTAACACTGATTTACCCCAAAAAAGGGGTAAAACACCCCCTTGGGAACATTCAAATGCAACCACAAGGGGAGGTGCACAACTAGACCATCCTCAGAGCCTACATACCAAGCTAGAAGCTTCTATGGCATTTAGTTTTTGAGTTATGCGACCCACATACGCACATACAGACGTCACGAGAAAACTCGTCGTAATGAACTCGGGGGTGGTTGAAAATGATTTTTCGGCTGGTTATATGTTGGCAGGTACATATGCACGTGCTGACAGGTCGAAAAAACGACTCAACATTCATTCAGGGGTGAGCAAAATCAAAATTTAGACCCAAATTTGAGTGATTTTTTTTTCGCGATCACAATACTTCCTTTACTACGTAAAAGGAAGTAAAAAGAGAGTGAATTGGATCCAAAGTGGTCGAACGTAAATTTGATGCGTCGGCCTGTCTATATAACGGCTCAATGCAAACTACATTTGCAATGCACGGTATGGACCCTATTCACCATGTGGCAACGGTCCATTTAACTTTTCGTTAGCGGGTATTTGGAACCAGTTTCCAGTGTTAGCTGTGCTCAAGAAATTAGTTTAATTAATAACAACTGGTATTTATACAGGGTGTCCACTCCAATCGTGGACCAATAGCTAATTTCTAAACCGTTAGAGATAAGCATATAGTTTATTTAGGAAAAAATCTCAAAATTATGAAAGGAATTTTGGGTCTATTCAATGTTTTTCAAAAAATCAAATTTTGAAAGAGTTACGACATTTAAATTTTTATACAGCCCCCCAGTTCTATCAATCATATTTAGTAAAACATTCTTGACACTGTAACGTTTAAAACTAAAAAAAAATCACTCTTCTACCACAAAAATTGACCGAGTTATGACGTTTTGAAAAATCAAGATTTTGAAGGATTTCGCATACGGTCCCTTAAGCGATCTCTCGATGACCTCATGAAACAATGCAAAATCTTGATTTTTCAAAACGTCATAACTCGGTCAATTTTTGTGGTAGAAGAGTGATTTTTTTTCAGTTTTAAACGTTACAGTATCAAGAATGTTTTACTAAATATGATTGATAGGACTGGGGGTCTGTATAAAAATTTAAATTTCGTAACTCTTTCAAAATTTGATTTTTTGAAAGACATTGAATAGACCCAAAATTCCTTTCATAATTTTGAGATTTTTTCCTAAATAAACTATATGCTTATCTCTAATGGTTTAGAAATTAGCTATTGGTCCACGATTGGAGTGGACACCCTGTATATTTATAGACATCAGGCCCGGGCGCGCGTCATTTTTCCCATTTTTCCAGGGGGTATATACACAATGTAAAATGTACCAAAAAATGGCAAAAACCACGTCCACTTATATGCAAATACCTTGAGTTCCCAAAGTCAGGAGGGGGGGGACAATTGATCATCTGACCCCCTAAATGACAGGCCTGTTTATAGATATATTCAAATCTATAGATATATTCTATAGGCATAAGTCAATATCATAGGGTCCTGCATTGGATGGAGCCTAGATGACTGGAAAACGTTGCTAAGGATCTCCCCTAAGTCGACCATCTCCAAATTTTCTGACATTTTTAGTGGGTGTCCTGCAGAGAAAAAGGGGGAAGGGGAACACGTAAACACGGGCACAACCAAAAATTTTTTTATTTTGAACCACTTGCCTGGTTATCCCGAGTTATCTTGGGCTTGTATGAGTTGCAGGTAATTATTATCCCGAGAAAACTCGAGTGAAACTAAATGCTTTTACACCTATCAAAAATTAACCTCTTCCCTGACACATTTTTTTTTTTGAAAAAAATTTGCAAAAAGTCATCGCATTTTCTTATTTTATCTTTATTTTTACTTCCTTTTACGTAGTAAAGGAAGTGTTGTGATCGCGAAAAAAAAAAAAAAAAAAATCACTCAAGTTTGAGTCTAAACTCTGATTTTGCTCACCCCCGAATGAATGTTCAGTAGTATTTTCGACCTGTCAGCACGTGCATATGTACTTACCAACATACAAGCAGCCGAAAAATCTTTTCAAACACCCCCGAGTTAATTACGACGAGTTTTCTCGTGACGTCTGTATGTACGTATGTGCGGATGTATGTGCGTATGTATGTGCGCATGTGTGTCGCATAACTCAAAAACTATATGCCGTAGAAGCTTCTAGCTTGCTATGTAGGCTCTGAGGATGGTCTAGTTGTGCACCTCCCCTTGTGGCTGCATTTGAATGTTCCCAAGGGGGTGATCTATCCTTTTTTGGGGGGTAAATCATTGTTAATTTCAATGCAGACTCAAGTGATATGAATTGGCGCGACCACTTGGCGATATGTCGCCAAGCTTTTGGTCGCCAAGTGTTATTACGCCAACTTGGCGACATATCGCCAAGTTGGCGACAAATTTGGCGAAAAAATTATTTTTTGAATTTGGGTTCAATTTGGCGCTATTGGCGATATTTTGCGAAAAATTGACTGAATGATATTAAAATCAGCAATATTTAGAAAATTAACCATTGTAAAATATTTTTTGCACTGTTTCGTGACAGATTAGAGGAGTAAATATTCTAATTGTTACCTTGCTCACTCCTAGCACTTTTTTTAGCACTTAAGGCAACTACTAAGAAATTTACACGTAAAAGGAAGTAGTGTGGGGTCCATACCAGATTTTTACTAATATTATAAAAAGAGAGGGTAAATTTTGTAAGTATGTATGTTTCCATGTAATCTCCGGAACCACTGAACCGATTTGAAAAATTCTTGCTGGATAAGAAAGGTACATTCTCAGATTGAAACATGGACTTATGTTTCAAAATATTCAATAAGCGAGTGTTTTTCTATTCGATTTCAAGGCAATTTTCACATAAATCGCCGAATATTGGGGTTAAAAATTACTTGCACATACGAATTAATGTTATATATCGTTGGAAGCAGAAGAATTTTCTCCGTCTTATTCTCCGTCTGATTCTCTAACTTATAACGCCTTTTAAATATATTGTTGGTTCCCTCTTTTTTATTTTGTTTCTTAAAAGTATTTTATTTTATGGCATTTCGAGGCCCACCTATGATGATTATAACAAGGCAAATAATTCCTTTTAGTTCGGAACAATTGCTAAGATTTTAACCTTTAATATTTAATTGTGACATAATTTAGCAATTTGATATTTGACTACAAACGTGCCTTTTGCCTTTCAAAAAAATAGTGGGGATTATCTTGCTGACTCTAAGCACTATTTTAACACTTAATGCATCTACTAAGAAATTTCCATGTAAAAGGAAGTAGTGTGGGGTCCATAACAGATTTTTCGTTCTGGATGAAGGCAAAATATCGACACTTTGATAATCTAATCGGGACTTTTAGACACGCGTCGCTTGACAAAAGTTTTATTCTGAAGATAGACCGTGCAAAGCCGGGCAACACATCTAGTTATTAAATAGAATTAAAGGAAACGAAACAAAATATGTAGGTTTTAAGTTGAATTTTCAATATTTTACAGGTCTAGTTTCACCCGAGTTTTCTCGGAATAATAATTACCTGCAACTCATCATCAGGCAAGCGGTTAAAAGGTCGACTTAAAACCTATATATTTTGTTTGTTTCATTTCCTTGTATTTAAAAATCAAATTAATATTCTTTAAATTAGTTTTAAAAATCTAAAAAATACGCTTTTGGTTGCATTTATAATATACATCAACATTTAATAGAAGTTATATAGTTTATATAATCTAGTTTAG
>JAXGGA010021869.1:0-15905 GCA_038373865.1 Uloborus plumipes | reverse complement strand
GAATTTGGATTCGTTTTTGATGCACAAAATGTTATTTTGCTTACTGAGGACACATTTTGTGTGCACAAGTCACTATCCATGTGTGCATCAAAAATTTTGCGTGCATTTGCGATTAAATTTGTGTGCAATTTTAGTAGTTAGCAAAGAATAAACTACAGTGAAACTTCAATAAGTCGGTATTGCTGGGAACGAGAAAAAAATTGTGTTATCGGAAATTCTGTTCCGAAAACAAAACTATGAAATAAAATGAAATACTACCACAGCAACAATTAATTTATAATATGAGAAAATAAAAGTGATAGAATAATGAATAGGATTACTCAACATTATTAACATTTCCTTTCATTATATAAATTCAAACGCTTGTATATTTTGAGGAACAATTTTAGTATGTAGGCTGTTTTCTTCTCTAGCCAAGAGTAAATAAAATAATTAAATTATAGTTTAAAAAACTAAACAATACGCTTTTAGAGTTAGTCAAACTGACAGTTATAATACATCAAAATGAAACTTCTTTTTAGCCTTTAGTGTTAATAATAGTATTAAATGTATCTATATTCATAAATGGCTACTTTTGTATGTATGTCCAGGGTAATCTTCAAAACTACTGGACCGATTTTAACCATTTTTTCACGATAAATAGCTACATTAACAGGGATCAGGATAGGATATAATCTATTTCTAAAAAACTTAGTTTAAAAAAGTTATTATGGAAAACAGTAAATTTCATGTAATTTTCCCATTAAATGATGACATTTTCAACCCATTGTTGCAAAATTTGGTTGCCTCGCAACAACAATATTAATAGTAATCATGATGAAAATTTTGAACCAAGGCTTCTCTGGAGTAAGTATGAAATTTATTGCTTTCTTAGGATTTTTATATTCATCTATGCCAATAATCGGTACCGGGTAGATAAAAAGAGAATCGATTTTGGCAACATTTAGAAAATAGAAAGCGATTTTTGGAAAATCACGCGGATAAAATAAATAACGCCTTTAAATTTGATTTCACGTTCTCCTTCACACCCGCATATGTCAAGTAATCAACCGCATAGTCACAAAAAATACCTTTGAGAAATATGATTCTACTGGACTTAATTGAAAGTCCTATATTTATTTTCCTGGATTTGGCATGTTGCATTTAAACCAGTGAGACGCCCGGCACATCAGCTAGTTATTTTTATATTTGCAAGAACGTGAATTTTATCTTTTATTCAGAGTTACATACTAACAACTGAAACACTTAACAATACATCAGCATGTAATACAGTTTATCTTTCAGTATTAATAATAGTATTAAATATATTATTTTTACATTTGTAAAGAACGTGAATTTTGTCTTTTATTCAGAGTTACATACATACTGACAAACAAACCAACAAGGGAAACTAATAAAAGCTTGTTAAAAAGAAAACTTGTAAAATAATAGTTTAAAAAAAATCACTAAGTCTAGGCACTTTTTGAAGTATTGGCCCCAATTCTTTTTATATTTTTGTTCATATAATTTCGAATGAAAAACGACTTCCACTTATCAAGATGCGCTAACTAGGAAAATATGACGACGGTCATGAAACAAAATTCGGCTTATCGAATACTTCGACAACAAAGTTCGGCTTATCGCAAATAAATGACATGCATCCTCCTTTCAGTTACAAGGGAATTAATATTCTTTTCGGCTGGTCAAAGTTCGACTTACCGAAGTTTCACTGTATTATCAAATTTTCTTGTTTTAACTCTTGATGTTTTGTTAAATACATTAAGTAGCGAAATCACATTATCGGTCTTGCGAAAAGCACTGGAATATAACAAACAGTTTATCAAAATACAATGGGACGTGAGGGGTGGACCTCATCATTTTCTTTTCTTTAGAAGCAACAAAATTTTGAATAAATGCAGGATTCCACCATTTAGTGTGGAACAAACTGGACTCATTTGCTTTCTTAATTTCTTACAGGTTAACTAATTAGGCCTAAAGATTAAAAATTGATGATCCAGTGGAAGTATTTGGGTCATTCCAGCGAAAATGGTACAAATCATGTCTGAAACTCTTTACTGAAGATTATCAATTTAAATAATTTCCACCAACTAATCATATTTTTTTGTTGAGTTTCCCTTTATTTGTGTATAATAAAGTGTAAATAACTAGTACATGACTCATTTATGAAAGGATTTTAAATATTTTGATCACTTTGGTTAACAGAGTGGACATATAACAGAGTGGACAAATAAGCTTTTAAAAATATCTGTATAATCACAAAGAAAAGTTAGAATCACAGAACAAGCATAAAGTGGAATAAACAGCCTAAAACTGTAAGTCTGTCTGCAATTTCAAGAAAAAATCTATTTTTTTTCATCATGAAAAATCGGCTCTAACAGAATAAACATCCAACAGTTCAAATTAACTATCATAAGAAAAGAATTAGGCTCACCCTGGTTGTTGACTACATAATGTAGCAAGCTAACCACGACAGTTATACTACCTATATTAAAAAAAAATATATATCAGTTTGAATGCAATTGTTTATTTTATTTCCAAAAGGCATATAACAGAGTGGACAATTCAAAACATAGAAAATCTAGGGACATGGACAAATAATAGTGTTTTTGGGGGAAATTTCTTTTCATTTGCGTAATAATCTGCAGAAATGGTGTCAGAAGCATCTTTTTTGCAGTGCAGTGTCATTTATTTCGTTGTTACATTTCAGTTTAATTTTAAATCACATTCAAAATTGTAGTAATTTGAAGCTGGGATACGTCATTTTCTCCTTCTTCTGACAAAGATGATTTTTTTGTGTCCTTTCTAAATGGATTATGCCTAATCAATTGATATTTGATGGCACAAAATTAAATGAAGAACCAATAAAAAATACACTTAATGGGTGGTAGATAATAAAATTGATTTTAAAAAATTTCAAAGTCTCGGACATGATTTGTACCATTTTCGCTGGAATGACCCATTTATGTGATTTGACAAGAAGAAAAAAAAATATAATTAATTTTTCATTGTTTTGAACAGTTTTAGTTATCAGATTTGGGCAGGAATTCAAGTGAAACACGGACGATCGCAACTCACCAATGCAATCGCAAATTCCAAAATTTGGATTCAAGTGAAACGAATTCACTTGAATTCGACTTACAGTAGCGGTTGCAATATGCGATCGCCTCGAAGCGACTGCAATGGTGTTTCACTTGAATTCGGCCCTATGACTTCTAATGCACATCTTTCGTATATCTTGTATATTTTTAAGAGTGTAATTTGCTTTCGTGTTAGTAGTTTCGTGATAGTTTCAAAAATAAACTATTCGAAATAGAATGCCATTTGGGCCAAAAAAAAAAAAAAGAAAAGAAAATTTTGTTCAGCATGTAATTGAACTGTATTTTATTTTTAAAGTATTACTTAAAAATGCAATAAAACAATTTTGTTCAAAAAATTACATATTCATTTGATTTTCCTAGATAAAAAAAGTAAAAAAAAAGACATTTATTACAGGAATGAAAATAGCTTTCACGAGCCGAGCTAATGTCTGCTTTTCTGTTGAATGGCCCAAATAAAGAACGTAAAAACAAAAAGTCCCGCGTTATAGAAGTTAATTTCGAATAAATATTGCTATCAACAATGTAAACCATTTAAGCTATTCCAATATTACTTTGTCTGTCTCAAAAAGTAGTCGTATTATAGTTTTCTGACACCCTTACCCTTAATGCAATTTGACATAACACGTAAAGACACATGGTAAAACCAACTGTCATGAGTTTGAAAATCAAATAAGAAACGCGCAGAACAAAGTGACAGCATAGTAAAAGAAAACTATATTCCTTAAAATCCTTCTCCCCTTTGGTTTTACTTTTCGATCCCGTGTTAGTGATTTGATGGAAATGACAGGTCGCCCCACTTCTTAAATATTTGTTTTCGCTTTGAATTGTTCTATATATGTAAGAGAAAGTGTACCGAAACTTGTGAAGAAGAGTTAACTTTCTGTTAAACTTTTGGATGTTTTATTGTAGCTTCTTTTGAAATGGGCCAGATCCTTGTTCAAAATCTTTTTGAATTACAACAAAAAAAAAAAAAAAAAAGGAATTTCTAGATTCATGCTGCAAGAATAACTTCTCTTAAGAGTAAAAAGGTGCCAATATAGCACGGAAATCTATAAATATAAAAATGGATGTACGTATGTATATATATTTGTTTCTTATACAAATCCAGTTTTCGTCGGATTTTCATCAAACTTACTCAAACAATTCAAACATCCACATCCCTGGTTTGCCACGAAACAATGCAAAAAATGTTTTACAATGATTAATTTTCTAAATATCGCCAATTTTAATATCATTCAGTGAATTTTTCGCAAAATATCGCCAATAGCGCCAAGTTGAACCCAAATTCAAAAAATAATCTTTTCTCCAAATTTGTCGCCAACATGGCGATATGTCGCCAAGTTGGCGTCAAGCACTTGGCGACCAAAAGCTTGGCGACATATCGCCAAGTGGTCGCGCCGTTTCATATCACTTGAGTCTGCATTGAAATTAACACTGATTTACCCCAAAAAAGGGGTAAAACACCCCCTTGGGAACATTCAAATGCAACCACAAGGGGAGGTGCACAACTAGACCCTCCTCAGAGCCTACGTACCAAGCTAGAAGCTTCTACGGCATATAGTTTTTGAGTTATGCCACCCACATACATACATACGCACATACGTACATACAGACGTCACGAGAAAACTCGTCGTAATTAACTCGGGAGTATTTGAAAAGGATTTTTAGTCTGCTTATATGTTGGTAGGTACATTTGCACGTGCTGACAGGTCGAAAAAACTACGGAATTCGGGGGTGAGCAAAATCAAAATTTGGACTCAAATTGAGTGATTTTTTTTTTTTTTCGCTATCACAATATTTTACTTTCTTTACTACGTAAAAGGAAGTAAAAAAAACCCAAAGAACTCAAAATTAGAATTTATTGTCTCAAAATAGCCATTTTCCATTAATTTTGAATATATAGAGTAATAGAGATGAGCCTTTAAGCATACAAATTGATATTATTTAGCGTATTTAAATATGAGTATTTTCCTACAAAGATTAAGATTAACAATGAATTATCAATTCAAGGCTCACCTATTTCATTTTAGCATGAAATAAGTTAAAAACAATTGAATCGTTTATTTCGAAAAGGTAACATCTCTATTTTGATCTCCTCTGTCTCTTTAGAAAATTAAACAGCGCACGGTTATATTTTTGAATGTCATAATCAATCATAACAAAATGCCTTTAGTTAAGTACACAATTACTGCAATAATTTACCAAATAACCATTGATTATGACATTCAAAAATATAACCGTGCGCTGTTTAATTTTCTAAAGAGATAGAGGAGATCAAAATAGAGATGTTACCTTTTCGAAATAAACGATTCAATTATTGCTACAATTATTTGTATTGAACACTATTTCAACCACTATTAGGAACTACTATGTTGTATTAATAAGCACCCGGGCAAGTCCGGGTAATAAGCTAGTACATGATAAAGAGCAAATAAAACAATACATGTTTTTTAAGCCGAAGTTAAAACTTATCTGTCAGAATTAATGGAAAAAGCAAAATAAAACAACGTTAAAAGCATAACTGGTAAGAAGAATGCAGACCCGTGTTTCGGCGTTACAGGAAACACCTTTTTCATACCATAGGTTGAACTATTTTAGTTGAGTACAGTTCATATTTTAAAAACCTTTAACACACTCCAACTAGAAATAAATTCACTTTTTACAGTGAACTCTCACTTATGCGCCGGTCCACGGGACCAACAGAAAAAGGCGCATAAGTGAGAGAGACGCATAAGCGAACAAGACTATTTAAAGGACTAAACGCAACGTAGGTTCTATTGAGAGAATGAATAAGAATGTTTCTATAGACAAGAGGCATATTGCCACGATTTGCCAATTACTGTAACGTAACTACAATGATAAAGATAAAACAAAAATTGTAGAAAACCTAATTATAAACTGTTCCCTTTAAAACGATTCATAGGTAATTGTCCCTCTCCAAACTTTAGTTAACGTGGAAAAAATACCTTCCGTGAGCAATAAAGGCGAGAGATTAAAGAGGAAAGTGAAGAAAAATGCTTATTTTTTAAAGAAAGTAAATAATTTTCTTTACCTTTGGCGAAATATTCGGCGTATAAGTGAAATATTTATCATTAGAGCGACGCACAAACGAATGATACTATCATTATTTTGCTATGGAATGTGCTGGGACCATTTGAAATCGTTGTATAAGTGAAAAAGGCACATAAATGAAGCGGTGTATAAGTGAGAGTTCACTGTATATCGAAAACAGACGAAAAGACCAGGTGACAAATAATCAGTTGCCGTCTTTTATAGTTGCTTAGCCATTAAGCCGTTACACAGTTTGTTGTTTTTAACTCATACCCAACACAAGCGTGTATCGGTATACTTTATGTCAGAAATTATTGCTTATAGGAAGCTTTTCCATCCATTCCTCAATCTGACAAGAACATATGTGACAATGATATATCAGCAACTTGCTCCTCACCTAATTAGTTTGATGTTTTAGTTTCTTTCACAGCAGTTGTCACGAAGTCTGCGTTAGTTTTTTATGCTACGTGAATTACATGAACAAATATAGAATATTATTCAATAATTAGTGACATGTGACAATCGCAGGGACGTGTAACGTATTTCTTTAACATCGTTTTGATTTAAATATCGTTATCGGAGTGAACGTTTTCACTTCCTTTTACGTAGTAAAGGAAGTATTGTGATCGCGAAAAAAAATTCACTCAAATTTGGGTCTACATTTTGATTTTGCTCACCCCCGAATGAATGTTGAGTATGAATTTTTTTGATCTGTCAGCACGTGCATATGTTCCTACAAACGTGTAAAAAGCTAAAAAATAACTTTCAACCACTCCAGAGTTAATTACGACGAGTTTTCTCGTGACGTCTGTATATACGTATGTATGTATGTCGCATAACTCAAAAACTATCTGCCGTAGAAGCTTCTAGTTTGGTATGTAGGCTCTGAGGGAGGTTTTAGTTGTGCACCTCCCCTTGTGGCTGCAATGAATGTTCCCAAGGGGGTGTTTTACTACTTTTGGGGGGTAAATCTGTTAATTTCAATGCAGACTAAAGTGGTATGAATTGGAGCGACCACTTGGCAATATATCGCCAAGCTTTTGGTCGCCAAGTGTTTGAAGCCAAGTTGGCGACAAATTTGGTAAATTTTTTTTTTCTGAATTTGGGTTCCATTAGGCGCTTTTGGCAAATATTTTGCGAAAAATCCACCGAATGATATTAAAATCGGCGATATTTAGAAAATTAATCATTGTAAAACATTTTTTTATTAAAGACTTTTTCTGTACTTGCTTCTGTCATGGTTTTCACGTTTTGCTTCCGGTTGCAGAATTAAATCCACGCGTGAACTTTAACGCACTTCCGCTTTATAGTGGAGTTGAGTCGAGAACAATCATCAGCAGGAATACGACTGGAAGCTTTAAATCCGACTGAAATTGTTGGAGATAAACCACGAAATATTCTCATGAATAAAAAATAAAGTGTTAGTGAATAGCATTTTTAACGGCGTTTGTTATTTTCTCGGTGAATTATGCTTAACGGCGTTTGTCTTCACGCAATTCTAAATAAATTTTAAAACGAAAAAACTTTGAAATAAAATATAAAAAAAACTTTTTAAATTTAAAGACTATTTCTGTCTGCTCATTCGCACTAAAAAGTATGAAATAAACGGTGAAAATGCGCTTTGGGTCCCTGCTTGGCGCATTTTCAAAAAGTCGCCAATTTTTGTGTAATGTCTCTCGGAGCTTTCAATTCGCGAGACAACAAGGAAAAACGCGCTAGTTGGCGACTTTTTGAAAATGCGCCAAACAGGGACCCAAAGCGCATTTTCACCGTTTATTTCATACTTTTTAGTGCGAATGAGCAGACAGAAATAGTCTTTAAATTTAAAAAGTTTTTTTTATATTTTATTGCATTGTTTCGTGGCAAACCAGGGATGTGGATGTTTGAATTGTTATCTTGCTCATTCCAAGCACTATTTTAACACGTAAGGCATTTACTAAGACATTTACACGTAAAATGAAGCAGTTTGGGGTCCATACCAGATTTTTTAGTTAGTAATCAGGAGGAACAGAACGTATCACCAGGAAAGGACATGTGGCATTCCTCTTCGGCACGAGATAGGTATTCGCAATCTATTTGATTAGATAATTCAATGGAGAGCATCGATAATTATTGATTAATGTCAACTTTAGTAGCTCAAAATATTTTTTGCCACAAAAAAGTGATAAATAGAGTTTTAATTCCATAGAAGTGTGCGACACGAATTATTTTTCATTAATTATGACAATCAATCAAAAACATATGCTACATTAACGAAAGGGAATAAACATTTCATTTTTATCCATTCGGTGCTTTTGATTGTTAGAAATTGATGAAGAAAACACATCACACACACACATTCGTATTTAAAATACCTTCAGAAGAAGAAATATTGTTTATAATTTTTATGTCATTTTTTTTCTTTTGATTAAAAATATGCTTAAACTGTATAAGATTATGTATTAACAGATGTAATGAATTTACCAACTTATTTCCTTTACTGAAAGTTAACTTTCTTTTAAGAGAAAGGAAAGAAGACATAGATATTTTTCTTTGACATATTGGTTTTCAAGTACATTACCTGAATTATATTCAAAGTAGTCTAAAATCATTATAACCGCAATTTTTCTACTAAAATTAACTGTGATTCCAGTAGAGTTAATAAATGCTATACTAAATTTTACATTGTCAATTTATTTGAAGGAATCAGGCAATACTATTATTTTATATACTATCTTTATTCACTAATACAATAATAAACAATGTGTAAAAAACAACTCACAGAGCATTTAAAAAATTCCAATATACGAACAAGAAATGCTTCAGCACTTTAGCATGCATAAATAAATTACAAGACATATTTCAGACTCTTTTATATCACAATGTGAATAAATAATTCTTTTGACAAAAAATAAATGATCATTCATGTTTAGTTTATTAAAAATTTCCATTCATTAAGATTGAACTTCAAGTGGCGTTATTAATCTGTTGTAAAAACTATTATATTCTGCTGCTGTGTAACTTTTCAAAATTCTTCGTTTGTATTGAGTGCATGAGTAAACTATACACAGTAGAAAGACTTAATACGCGCGCGGTAGCTGTAAAGTATTTTGAATTTTTTTTTTTTAAACTAATATTATACAAGATGATTCAGAATCCTATTTTCAATACTTGGTGGTTAGATACGGAATTGAAAAGGAAAGATATTTCACATAGGAAACCACAGGTGCAGACGAACACATGATGGTGTAGGTGGCGATGTGCGTACTCAACTCCCATTCATAAGCACAGCTTGTTAACGAGTGCATTCAATCGTCCTGCAGGCCTTGCTACTGACTTTGCAGGAGTAATATGATCTGGTATATGTTTCGCAAAGTTGCAGATATGAATGTTACTTACGGTGCTGCAGGAAAAAGATGTTCAGGATTCACGCTGCATACAATTGCATGGCTCAAAGACTCTCGTACAGCTTGTTGACTAGTGCAGGCAATCGTCATTCGAAGATATGACTTTTCAAGAGTAATATGAACCGGCATACGAGGAATAAACTAGCAGATATGCATGTAACTTACTGTGTAGCAGTAAAAAGATGTCTTTGAGCCAAGCAATTGTATGCAGTGTGCATTCTCGACATGTTTCTCCTGGAGCACCGTGAGGTACATGCATATTTGCTAATTTATTCCACTGCATACAAGTTCATATAACTTCTGAAAATTTATCTTGTCAAATGACGATTGACTGCATGCGTCATGAAGCTGTGCTTATGTATGGGAATTATGTACGCACAGCGCCCTCTATCCCTCATGTGTCTGTCTAACCATTCTTCCCTATGTGAAATATCCTTCTCGTCCTATTCCCTACTTCTCCACCAAGTATTAATGATGGATTCTAAATCAGCCTGTAGTTCTGAATATAGGAAGCTTAGCTTTAGGATGGATACAATTACTTTCTTTTCTAAACTATTTACTTTTTCAAACCGATATTTTACATTTTAGAATTTTCAACTGTAAATTGTATAGGAAGAGGGGACATTATTTAACTGAAAAAGTATAATATTTTAGGGAATACTTTAGTTTCCTTTATACTTCATCAAATGATCGACTTATGAATCTGAAATTTTAGCTCAAATATATCATTCAAAACAATATTTTTTTTTTAATTTTTTTCAAATCTTTAACTTTTATAAAGCTCGTAAAATCTAGAAAATTACATTAGAACATGCAAAACAGTCCAGTTTATTTTAAGTATGATACATTATGACACTCATTGGAGCTAAAAAAAGTTTTGAATGAGATATTCTAACATCATATGTCAATGTTTAAAAATATTCTCTACTACAAATTGGTACTCACTTTGGATTGATTCTAGATCAAAAATATATATATATATTTTTTCATCCATATAGAAATTTACTATACAAGAAGCTATATTATGTTTTGTAAAACCATAAACGTATTGCATAATTTTCAAAAAAATTATATTATAACTGCTTTCCTTAAATTCATTAAAATTGAAGAATTATTTTTCTTAACACTGAGACAGTAAGGATTCAGTATGCGCTAATGATGATTATAAACACTAATGAACTGGAAATTGTGCTTTGTTGAAGTTGGGAAAATATATTATGATTCACTGAATTATTGTTAAAAAATATTATCTTGTCAAATATTTTAGTAAAGTACAACCCTTCCGGAGCTATTAAAGCCTGCCTTCTGCGTGCCATTTTGCACGCGAAATCCTCTGAGACTGGCTTTAACATGCTGGTGACCCCTTTTCACGTCAAAGTAGTTATTAGGATAACGTCCGACGTTCATTTCGACGTCAGAGTTCTTGACTGACATTGTACCGTTTGTTGGCGACGCTCGCACTACGCGTCTCTCGACGATATGCGTCACTTTGACATCACCGAAGTGATCCTGCTTGATCCGGAAAGCACCGAACGTCCATACTTGGTCCCCGTTTCTGAAAGTCTTGTGGATCGATTTGGTCACCATCTTGCAGCACTCCTCGAGGTAATTGTCGTGCAGGCTGTCGCTGTAGAACACGGCGATGCTGATGTCGTTGTACAAGTCTTGGAATTTCTCGGACGTCGTCTTCGTGCCAGAAGCGTCTACAAGATAGGACAGACAGTGGTCGGTCGAAGTGAAGACTATACCGCGCTTGCACATCTTGGCTTTTCGGTTTAGTGTTGCCATGTGGACATCCGTGCCATGCTGCAGGATCCTTCCGTTTGGATGTATGATGCAGCTTTTATCGCCCGCTCCACTGATGGCAGCAACAGAATTGCCTGGTGGATTACTCACGTAGACAGCCTGTTCAGAAGAAATGTCAACTCTAACCAAATGTCTGAGAAGGATAGTCACAGCCCCATAGTTGGTGATCATCGGATACGAAATCGGCACATCTTCTGGATAAACATGCAGGTTTCCGTAGACATTCTGATTCTGATCCAGTGGGACATCACCAAGAAGGTAGTTGTCCCCATATTCATTGTCATCATCGCCAGCATCGTTGAGAAGCCCCAGTGGACCACTTGGAACATCGTCAAGATAACTTTCGTAGTTTTCGAGAGAGACGGTAGGTGGGAAGAAAGTTGGCACATTTTGGAAGATCTCGGAAGACGCTGGATATAGGGGATACTGATAAAGCCACAAAGGAATCAAAGGTTCAGGCTCGGGCGACAGAAACTCTGACCACAAGGAATCTGGAATTGCGTACAGGTTTGAATGCTCATTCAGTTCTTCTGCGTCTTGTGGAAGTGAAGGTTCACCTTGCTGAGGCAAAGTATATGCAAACCTCTGCCTGCTCATTTTTGCTCAGCTATTCTCTCAAATTTTGTTTACGCTAAAAGGCAATTTTATTAAAGTATTTTATGTTAATAGCATGATATTTATATGAAGCATACAATCTTTACGCAATGCGTGTAGTCAAATAAATACATTGAGTCATAAATGATAATCAAATGTTCCATTGAACTTAAAATTAGAACGAAAGCTGTACATATAGCGACGATGTAAACGTATTTTTTTAATTTTCACCAGATAAAAAAAGTATTATTAAAATCTGTGCATATGTCTGTGCGTGTCTGTAACCTTATCTACTTCAGACTGCCAAAATGTCTCCCTGGCCCGTAATAATGGTACCGTTGAATATAGGATAACCAGAGGAGGTCATTCCGCCCTGTCTCACACCTTTAAACCAAACGAACTGGGGAGATAAATTGACAAAAATATTATTAAAATTGTCAATTGTAACCCTGGTTTCCCCAAATGTGGTGAAAAACTGTCGATTTGGTAGTCAAACCTGGCAACAATTTGCCATTTCTGTCGCCATATTTGGTGAAGTATAGCTAAGTCATTGGCGGCTAAGGGGCGGAGCCCTCGAGTCACGTCACCAACGAGACATGAACGTAGTCGAGCCGCCCGAAGTATGCCAATCCCTTGGATGCAATGAGGTAGCTGTCACATACAGCGAACGGAGGCTGGCGAGCAAAGCGATTATTAATTGGAACTCTTTGGATTAGAGTTAAAAATGGCTATATTTATTCATTATGCCATTATACATTGTCGAGGTAGTTGGCGGACGTTTAAAATGTAACTAGTTTGGTTTTATAATTTAAACCGACTTTGATGCTATCCTGATTGTTGAAATTCTACGACGGCCGCCAAGTTTGAACTAAAAATTGTTTCCTTTTGGCCGTGTTTTCCAAGGCCAAAACCATCAACACCGAGTCTTTGGTGTCAAACTATTTTTCTACAATTGAGGGATAATTTAGATAACTGAGTTTCTTGGCTGTTTTTTAGTTATCGTAAAAGTTTTTTTAACGCCAAATATTGGACGGCAAAAGGTTACAAGCAGAAATAGTGTGTTAGATGTTGGTTGCCTCATTTTTGGCGATCATGTGGGCGAGTTAGTCGTTTGCGCCGGTAAAATGGAATTGCACCCATCAAAACACATTACATTTGAATATTCAAAACTATCCGCAGAATAAGAAAGGAAAACCGTAAAAAAAACTAACTGTTCTACTGAAGTATAAAATTATCCGTGTTAATTTAAGCAACTTTTAGCGTTCCCTTATTTTTCCTTTGGCTCGCCAAGAGAACAAGCTACCGTAACCTAGCTTAAACAAGCTAAATAACTATGTCTGCGAGAGGGAAAAGAAAATTTTTTGCAGCAAACAAATCCAATAATTAATTTTGCTCCTTCCACGTACGTTTGAGGATGATCTCAATAACTGGAAAATTCACCAATTTTTTTTAAGTCGGCGCAATATTTTTGTTGCCGAAGGCTAAGTGCTAAAGTATTACGGATTTGGAAGAACTTTAATGTACCCCCCCCCCCCCCCGAAATCGGAAATTTGGCGACTTTTTTTCTTGCCAAGCATATTGTTACCACAAAACTTTAGAGAAAAAAACTCAAAAAATGGTACAAAGTACAAGAAAATACTAATTTGGCAACTACAAAAACCTAAAAGCTGAAAAACTAAATTGGCAACACCAAAATAAGAAACAGCAAAACAAGAAAAGTCCGCAGGGCGCAGGGAGTGCCAGCGTTGGCGCGTATTTTTTTGGGGGGATGTATAAAAGTTACACCCCGGATTTGCTGATTTTCCCAGAATGAAGCGCGTACGACCCAAAATTTGGTGACAGGGTAAAACTGCCCCAATTATTGTCATTTGGAGAGGGGGAGGGGAATTATCATAACGTAGAACAAGCGGCACGTTTAAAAAAAAAATCGAAAAACTTGACAAAACAAGTGCTTCTTTTGTGTCAAATGTTTCCAAATACAAATTGAAATTAAAAATATGTTTACTTACGACACAAAACAAGCTATTAAACGGCATGCAAGTTTCATAAAATGTGCATAACAACCTTTTAAATTAGCCATTTTACAGAAACATATTCAAACGGCGATAATTTTCTAGTACTTACGTAATAACTCCACTGCAGCTACAGCTTTGGCGATTAAAACAGATTTTGCGATTTATTTGGCGTTTTTATTTTGACGGTTGTTAGTCGCACATGCAAGCAGTTATCTAAAACAGCCAAAAAAAGCCAAATAAATTGCCAAATATGTTTTAAATACCAAATCTGTAGCTGCGATGTAATTAATACGTAAGTACCAAATTTCTTATTTTTATTGCTAGTACACAAAATAAGAAAACCTAAGTTAATCTGTGCTTTGGGTCCCTTTTATCGCCAAACACGGATTTCGGTTTTGTCGCCATAGAAACGCTATTTTTGCGTAATGTCTCTCGCTTTCAACTCCGCGAGACAACAAGGAAAAACGCGCCAGTTGGCGACATTTTGAAAATGCGCTAGCAGGGACCCAAAGCGCATTTTCAGCAAAACCTATTTGGTAGAATCCTAGTTTAAGGTCCGGGTTTGGCGATTTTTCTTAAAGTCGCCAAACAATCCAATCATCCAATGATAATTCAATGGTTGCCATTTTGCTTAAAGTCGCCAAACAATCCAATCATCCAATGCTAATTCTGTGGTTGCCAGATTTATTCATTTATCGCCGGACCTTAAACTAGGATTCTACCACCTATTTTCTACACTGCACCGTTTTTTGACAAAAACATCGTGACGTCAGCATGACGTTAGCCTATGAAAAACGAGCTAGATAAAACGTCACAGCCTACTTGGCGAATTAGAGGACATCGCTGACTTCTTGTAAGCTCTTATTGGTTCTGCCCGTAGTGACATTCAGTGTCAAGTTAAGTTGCTGTCTAGTATAGTAACACTCACAAGTTACAAGATTTTATCCGCACTTTTATTAAATCCCTTCAACTGAATAATTTAGCTCAGTACGTCAAAAAAATTTTGTCGCTTTGCAGTCAAATGTACAACAAATACGTCTCAAATAGGCAGGCAAAATAAGGAAAAGTTGCATATGATTTCTCAAATTTTGCTACAATCCAAATATTGTGAAAATAATCAACTAAGAAATTGGTGAGTTACATGAATTGGCGTCAAATTTTTGGCTTCAATGCAAGCTTTTAATCTCTTTGCAGAGGTTTTCCGAAAGCAACGGAGCTACAAATATAAAATTATTAATGCCATAAATTCGACGATTTCAACACTTTCCCAATTATCAAAATATCCAAACAATTTCTTTAATTTCCAGTTGTAGGATGTTGTGATATTTTGTGGCTATAAAAGGGGGGGGGGCGGAAATTTCGATAACAGGTAATCTGTTATGGTCATCAATTTTTTAGCGATAATTATTTTGTTTTGGTAAATCTTTGTTTACATTTGCGAAGGAAATATTTATCGCACCCTTGCATTGGGGACAAAATTTTATGCCAAATGAGAAATCGCCAGATTCCCTACTGTCGAAATCATCTCTATAAAAGAAACTTAACCTATGTTTTAAAGATATTTCTTCAAAGTTTGCATAATTTTAACTATTTTTAAAAGCCTTACAATTTCAATTCTTGGTACTTATATGTAAGACGGCCACAAGCAAAAATTCACCAAAGTATGTAGAATTCTGCCAATTTTTTTACAACCATATTTGTTTACAGCTGAACGTTTCCGAATTTAGTTCCGTTGACTGATTTGTCATTCGTTTCGACTGGCGACATTGTCGATTTTTGATTTTTTACTTGCGCGGATAACGGATACCCAATTTTTTTTCTCTCCAGATGCTAAAATTTGCAATTGGAAAAAAATCAGTCTTTTCTTTCAGTGATAAAATATTAGATGTGCAAGACTAGAAAGTAAAGTAAAATTTAAGTGCTAGAAATTTAAATGAAAATAAGAAAGGTTACCT
>JAXGGA010021868.1:0-15907 GCA_038373865.1 Uloborus plumipes | reverse complement strand
TGCACAATGAACTCTTTATGAGTTCCAACGACTTCATTCCCTCTAAAGAGACGATGAATCAAATTACTTTCATTACTACATTCATAATACGTCGCATTAGCTAAATATTTCAAGGCAATGGAGTAGAAAGATATACTGTCTAAAATTTTTTCGTGCGACTTCCGAGACATCTGCGCACGCTCCAAGTCTCTTCGGACTTTCTCGAAATAGGGGGGAAAAGCAACGAGGAAGTAGTAAGTGAACAAAAGCTGAAGGCATCGGGTAGTGCGCATCCCAAACCTATCTCCCCTTTTTCAGATGGAAGCGTCCGTGGCTCCCAGGCGTACAATACGCAAGCAGACAGTATGCGAACTTTAACTGACACAAGGTCGCAAAAATCGTCCATTATGTGGTGAACAGCCGATCTTCTCTCCCCCCCTTTCCCTCTTCTGCTGGATGAGTCATCCACTTAGAGACTGAATAATTACTTCTTGTCCGAACTTAGGATGGTGAGAGTTAGTGATGCTTCGAACTGTGAGGTATTACTCCTTGATGCTATGTCGAAATTTCTGATATATTGATCTTAAATTGTAAATATCTTGTAATTACACAGTGCAGTCACATTAATGTGACCACCACGTCCTTTCGACGTCGACGTTAAATAACCTATCACAGAAGGAACTTGGTAGCACAGTGCAGTTGAGGTTATATGAAGGGTGTGTGATGGGGTGGATCGAGAGAAAAAAAATTGCGAAATTTAAATCCTACCTATGCGGAAAAGATGTTCCATGATATACAGATTCATAAAAAAATAAAATAAAAAACTAAATTTCAAGTTAAGAACTGCCGCAAGAGGGATGAATTTGAGAAATTGAGGCTTTTTTTGTCAAAAAAAAATCGATAATTTAGATTAAATTACTTGTGTAGATGTTTTACCGATTCTTTAAAGTTTCTGACCGGGTGAATTGTTGGCTGCAAGTAAAGATTTAGTTAGTTCCCTATGGGTAAGATATGCAGATTAATTAAAAACTAAAATAAAAAGCTGAATTTCAAGACACGAGCTTTTGCAAGGAAGTTGAACTCCAGGAATTTAAGGCTTTTTTCATAAAAATGAAAAGTTAATAAAAAAAAAATTTTTAATATAATTTCAGAGCCTACCTTTTCAGAAAATATATTTTAAGGAACATCGATGAAGTAGAAGGGATTTAAAAAGAAAAAACAAGGTTAGCTGCACTGCCGCAAGCGTTGTTAGATTTTGTTAGTAAAACCTTTTAATTGCAAAGGTCATGATGCTTTTTACCAAAGTAAAAGAAGCATTTTAATTCAAAGAAATATTTATTAGAATGATTTAAATCATACTAGATGATGACAAGAAAAAATATACATACATTAAAACTTTCTGAACTTAAAATACAATCGGGATTAAAGGGACAGTAATCACTCTTCGTGTTGAAGACTGGCATGAGCCTTCGCGACTTCAGACGATTTCTTATAAATCCGTCTCTTATGGGGTTCACACACAGCAGCAAAGGCTTCTGTAACAACTTCTATTATTCTTTCTGTAGCTTGAGTGTGGCAAGGAAAATTAAAAATAACTAGTAGAATAATTTTTGTAATGATTGCTTGGTTTCCTATTGCTTCTAAAAGTATGGTGTCGCTAAAACATTCTGTCAGTGGAGGCTCTGTTACATTTTCCCACTTTATCAAATCGATATAAATCTGTCGCGTAAAAGTCAAAGTTTGGCAAATTGAAAATTCGGATGTTCATATCCGCTGCAATGGTAGAAATACAAGCAGTATGTTTATCTTTACGTGCTTTTAGGATTCTTTGAAGCGCTAATTGCTTTATGTGATATCTGTCGTCAGCTAGCATTGATATCAGGACATTTTCTGAGTGACCGAAAAACCCGTTTCGTATCAGAACAGGGTCAATTACTTCTTTCAAATCATTCGACAAATATCGCGAAAGAAAGATTGTTTGATGTAAATGCTGCGCACCATAGATTACGGAAGGTTTTGTTTTGATCTGGAACCACATGGGAGCATATACTTTTAAAATGAATATCGTTACTGTAACTAATGTCTCAAATGGATCCTCATAAGCTATATAGAGTCTGATAATTGTATTTGCAGTTGTAAGCCATCTTGAATGGCAAACATTTCCGGGGTTTCTCTTATAGACAGACTTTCGCTGCCATGTCCGGAGTTGATGGTTCACAGATTTCCAATAGGAACCGCTGGGGCCCTACTCTCATTGTATCGTCAATATAATCGATACCGAGAATACGGGTTTTTTGTGCCCCGTGACGTCACATCTCGTGAGACATGAATAATCTCTAATCTCAAAGCCACTTCTAATTTAAGGTATCTAGAATCGCGCCGAGAAGTTTACGACAGGGTAAGAAGACGTGAGATGTCTTCCTCGACAGTGAGAAGCTGTTTGTTTATTCCATTTTTTCTCAACGCGGAGTGTGCCATAATGTTTATAAGTTCTGAAAATGTGGTTCAGTATGTTTTTACATTGAGAGTTAAGATTTTTTCTTTATTTTGAGTTTGAATTTGGGAGAGGCATCCATTTATCGGCAGTTATTGGAACTCTGCAACTTTGCCGATTATCTGTAATCATCCTTATTTTACTGATAAATTGGCCAAAATTTTGCAAATTGAAATTACTTTAAGGTATGCCCAAAGCTTGAATTTATATGTGTACTTAACCAGGGTGTCCATCGAACCCAGGGGGGCTACATTTCTTTAATAAAACGAGCTCTTTACTCAAATTCTATTTTTTTTTCAGGGGACGGGGGGGGGGGGCATTTCGTTTTTATCGTATCGTATTTAAGTTTAATTTTTCCTCACAAAATAATTGAATCACCGTTTTTCAAGTCTTAAAATGATAGCAAAAGCATAAAACATGAATTTGTTTCTTTTAATTCTCAAACATAAAGTGTTTTAAATGCATTTTGGAAAAAAGATCCGCAGACATGTGATTTAGGATCTCCATTTTTTTCTTGTGCATTGCCCCAAAAATAGGGACTTGTACTTAATATTTAGAGAGTGAATATATATTTCTTAGTGCGAAAAGGCCAAAATATCGCGAAGAGCAAAATTGAGTCTATCAAAATCATCGCAAAAAGCGCAGCACATGAAGTAATTTTTACCCCTCTCAAACAACAAATGTTTCAAATACAAGTTTTGAAAAAGTGACACCTAGACACAGGGCATGACTTTGTAGGACATTGAGCACGAGCTTTATGTGCTGCCCCCCCCCCCCCCAAATAAAACCAATATAATGAAGTAGTAAAATATTTCGGATTTCAAGTTTTCGAAAGAGTATTTTTAAATTTATTTTCTATCTTGTCATAGTGCGATATGAAATTTCTCCATTTTAAAAACTTCAGATGGATTTGAGCCCCCCCCCCCCAAACGTTGGTGCCTGGCCTGTGCCCATATACCTATGCCTTAATTTTGCCCTGCCCAGACATGTGATTTTTCTTTACTTAGCATTTAAAGACTAAAAATACAACTATTATTGCGAAAACAAAAATGAGTAACGCAAAAAGGGGACTTTTACTTGAAGCCTGAATTTTAAACTGTTATTGCGATAAAGTCAAAATATCGCTGAAAACAAAGTCATGAAGTTAAATGATTTAATTTAACAAATATTTTTAAATATTAGTATTATTTTTTAAAAGTATTTATAAGTTTTTTCATGTTTAGTCGAAGCATTTGATACATTGAGATGAATTCGTATAATGTATTTCGACACTTTACCTCGCTTACGCTTGTATGCTCGTATGTGGTGAAAAGATGCACTAATTGCGATTTAAATTTCTAATATTATGAAATTCCTGAAACACATCTTAATCTGCCCGAATGCTTTTAATACTTGACTCTCGAATCTTTTTGCCATCTATTTCGGAGGCTAAGCTGAACCAGAAAGTTAAAGCAAAATGCACGCGCGAATGTTGATGTAATAACGCGAGTGAGATATACTGTCATTTGATTGGTCAATCCTTTTTCCTTCTCGATACGCTGTAGAAGGAGAGAAAATTCTCGCTTGGGCACATTAGGGCTTTCAGAGTGGCACAAAATTTGACAAGCGACTACTTTTTCGGCTATTCTTGCTTGTCGTGAGGGAGTAATAGACGTCACTGGAAGTTCCAGGAAGTTTCAGAGTAGGGCCCCTGGGGCCCTACTCTGAAACTTCCTGGAACTTCCAGTGACGTCTATTACTCCCTCACGACAAGCAAGAATAGCCGAAAAAGTAGTCGCTTGTCAAATTTTGTACTACTCTGAAAGCCCTAATGTGCCCAAGCGAGAATTTTCTCTCCTTCTACAGCGTATCGAGAAGGAAAAAGGATTGACCAATCAAATAACAGTATATCTCACTCGCGTTATTACATCAACATTCGCGCGTGCATTTTGCTTTAACTTTCTGGTTCAGCTTAGCCTCCGAAATAGATGGCAAAAAGATTCGAGAGTCAAGTATTAAAAGCATTCGGGCAGATTAAGATGTGTTTCAGGAATTTCATAATATTAGAAATTTAAATCGCAATTAGTGCATCTTTTCACCACATACGAGCATACAAGCGTAAGCGAGGTAAAGTGTCGAAATACATTATACGAATTCATCTCAATGTATCAAATGCTTCGACTAAACATGAAAAAACTTATAAATACTTTTAAAAAATAATACTAATATTTAAAAATATTTGTTAAATTAAATCATTTAACTTCATGACTTTGTTTTCAGCGATATTTTGACTTTATCGCAATAATAGTTTAAAATTCAGGCTTTAAGTAAAAGTCCCCTTTTTGCGTTACTCATTTTTGTTTTCGCAATAATAGTTGTATTTTCAGTCTTTAAATGCTAAGTAAAGAAAAATCACATGTCTGGGCAGGGCAAAAAAGAAAGGCGCTTAAATCCATCTAAAGTTTTTAAAATGGAGAAATTTCATATCGCACTATGACAAGATAAAAAATAAATTTAAAAATACTCTTTCGAAAACTTGAAATCCAAAATATTTTACTACTTCATTATATTGTTTTTATTTGGGGGGGGGGGGCAGCACATAAAGCTCGTGCTCAATGTCCTACAAAGTCGTGCCCTGTGTCTAGGTATCACTTTTTCAAAACGTGTATTTAAAACATTTGTTGTTTGAGAGGGGTAAAAATTACTGCATGTGCTGCGCTTTTTGCAATGATTTTGATAGACTCAATTTTGCTTTTCGCGATATTTTGGCCTTTTCGCAATAAGAGATATATATTCACTCTCTAAATATTAAGTACAAGTCCCTATTTTTGGGGCAATGCATAAGAGAAAAATGGAGATCCTAAATCACATGTCTGCGGATCTTTTTTCCAAAATGCATTTAAAACACTTTATGTTTGAGAATTGAAAGAAAAAAATTCATGTTTTATGCTTTTGCTATCATTTTAAGACTTGAAAAACGATGATTCAATTATTCTGTGAGGAAAAATTTAACTTAAATACGATGCGATAAAAACGAAATGCTCCCCTCCCCGGTAGAAAACAGAATTTGAGTAAAGAGCTCATTTTATTAAAGGAAATGTATCCCTCCCCCTTGGGTTAGATCGACACCCTGGTTAAGTAGATATATAAATTCAAGTTTTGGGCATACCTTAAAGTAATTTCAATTTGCAAAATTTTGGCCAATTAATCAGTAAAATAAGATGATTATAGATAATCGGCAAAGTTGCAGAGTTCCAATTACTGCCGATAAATGGATGCCTCTCCCAAATTCAAACTCAAAATAAAGAAAAAATCTTAACTCTCAATGTAAAAACATACTAAACCACATTTTCAGAACTTATAAACATTATGGCACACTCCGCGTTGAGAAAAAATGGAATAAACAAACAGCTTCTCACTGCCGAGGAAGACATCTCACGTCTTCTTACCCTGTCGTAAACTTCTCGGCGCGATTCTAGATACCTTAAATTAGAAGTGGCTTTGAGATTAGTGATTATTCGTGTCTCACGAGATGTGACATCACGGGGCACAAAAAACCCGCATTCTCGGTATCGACTATATTGACGATACAATGAGAGTAGGGCCCCTGATCAGTGCAAGTTATAGGTACGAATATAACTATAGGCAGCTTCTCGCATCCAGCAAACAATTTTCCTATTTTGCCAGTGAAGCTTTTGGGCCCAGTCGTAGTTCCATCCGCATGAGTAAAAAGATGGCGCAAAGGAAGCTCATTCGTGTAAAACTGTGGGCGTGGCGGGTGAGAAAAGAGGAATAGCGCTGGGTGATGGCATTTACATAAATTTAGAGATTTTGCCCAGTCTGTGGATCCATAACCTGAACAAAAAAGATTAAAGTCCGAGTAGTTATTTATTTATTCATTATTATTATTTTGCTTACTTATCTTTTAAAACAGCCAAATTATTTTGTATGCGTTTGTACTTTTAAATAACCAAGAGACAGTTTATTAATTTCAATATATTTTTATTTCAAACACATTATTGACACGTGTTTCCTTTTACATATGCACTCATTTAAGAATCATCCCAACTTTCACACATCGTGGATTAAAATGGAAGTATCAGAACTCGCTCACAAAAGTTTAAAAAGAACACTACACAGACTAATTTATACGAATGCAATGTACATAAAATGCGTCAAAAGTTTTATGAAAGAAATTGAATAGCTCAGTTTTAGGATCTTCTCTTTTCTAATTAATCCGCATGGTACAAAATAAATTACAATGACAAAAATGCTGCATTTTGGTTATTTAAGTTTCTTAAGATCTGAAGCGGCAGAAAATGTCTTTGAAAAATGTCACTCGAATCATTCGTCAAAAACAGCTTTTAAACACTTTGTCCTTGAGTCTGGCTTTCTCCGAAATGCATGAAATGAGCTGTTGATTTTACAGTCTACTACTGGCAGCGAAGGTTCCTGTTCAGAGCCACAAAAGCACAGCAATAAACTGTAAAACTAGCTTTTTTACAGTTTATCACTGTAAAACTAGCAATTTTTCAGTTTATTACTGTAAAGTTAGCAGTATTATATTGTAAAAACAACAGTATAATACTGGCAGCAGAGGTTCCACTTTAAAACTGTGAAATGCACAGTAATGAACTGTGAAATTAGCAATTTTAGTTTATTACTGTAAACTAGCAATTTTACAGTTTATTACTATTAAATTAGCTGTATTATGCCACAAGAACATTATTTTTTAGTGCAGCGTGAACTATTAAATGTGACTTTAAATGCGAAGCGGTAGAAAAAAACCTTTGAACAGAGCTCACTCGAATGGGGCTCCTCCCCAGTGTGGACCCTCGAATGTACCTTTAAATCGTAACGCATAAAAGCCTTTGAACAGAGTTCACACGGAGTTTCTCGCCAATGTGGAGTCTGGAATGTTTCTTCAAATCGCAAGAACGAGAAAAAGCCTTTGAACAGAGTCCACACGTAAAGGGTTTCTCGTCAGTATGGAGGCTCGAATGTCTCTTCAAATCCCAAGAACGGAAAAATGCCTTTGAGCAGAGCTCACACGAGTAGGGTTTCTCGTCAGTATGGAGTTTCGAATGTCTCTTCAAATCGGAAGCGGTGGAAAATGGCTTTGAGCAGATTTCACACGAGTAGGGTTTTATGTCAGTATGGAGCCTCGAATGTCTCTTCAAATCGGAAGCGGTGGAAAATGGCTTTGAGCAGAGCTCACACGAGTAGGGTTTCTCGCCAGTGTGGAGTCGCAAATGTTTCCTGAAATCGGAAGTGGTGCAAAATGCCATTGAGCAGAGCTCACACGAGTAGGGTTTCTCGTCAGTATGGAGTTTCGAATGTCTCTTCAAATCGTAAGAATGAGAAAACGCCTTTGAACAAAGTTCACAAGTGTACGGTCTTTCGCCCGTATGGAGCATTAAATGCCTCCTTAAGTTTGAAACCCGAGAAAATGCCCTCGAGCAATGTTCACAGGAATAGGGTTTCTCTCCGGTATGGGTCCTCAGATGTTTCTTTAAATATGAAGCGATGGAAAATGACTTCAAGCAATGGTCACAGGAATAGAGTTTCTCTCCAGTATGGGTCCTCAGATGTCCCTTTAACTCTGAAGCCTGAGTGAACGTCTGCGGACAATGTCGACACGTATGGGGCTCTTCCCCGGGATGGACTCGCAAGGGACTCTTTTCGGTCATCTCGAATTATATCAAAACGCCTTTAATCAGAAACTATAAAAGTGTTTCGCTTTTCAAATAGAACTGCGTCTATTACAAGTACTGAATTTGTTACTCAAAACATTCGACTAAGCTTCAAAAGAAATTTTAGAAGAATATGGCGCAGAGATCATTTTTAACGGTAATACTCTAATCACTTATAACCAAAAGCCAACGACACTCAATATCGACTTTATTTCGTTAATATATGCATGTCATTGGAGCACTAAAGAAAAAAATGCTGGACTACAAACAGATTTCAATACAAGTCTGACTTCTTACAGTCCAAACTGTGACTGCCTACTTTTCAAGGTTCTTTGGAACTATCGAAACGTGAAAAGACTTGAATGTTGACAAGCAATTATTCCAATTCTTAAATAAGTGGAGTGCGCTGAGGGAAATCTTCCAAAATAATTTAGGGTATATCTTAAATTACATTTAATTTATTCAGTGCAACTCAGTATGGGGCTGATCTAGGAAATTAAGTTGCACAGGATAGACTGAAGAACGTAGAAAGAAATAAAAACGATTTTAATCTCAGGGTTTTGGCGATATATTTAAACATGAAGATAGAGTTTGGAAAGGTCCTTTATGAGAGGCATTAGATGAGGGGCATTAAGTGACGAAACGTTAGCCTCTGCTTACCGGTAATGTTATGCTGGTATCATCGTTTGCTAAAAAAGAAGTACAAAACTGCAGTTTCACTATCAAATATATATCATATACTATGGATTTCTTGCTTTCTTCACTTCAGTTTTTTTGCAACACTTTTACAGGTATGGGAAAAACAACTTATGCGCTTTACTGATATTTAGATGAGTATAGGCAAAAATGATCACTGTTTCAGATTTGAATGTGAGTAGTAGTAGACACAATTCATGGAAGAGACTTTGAGCTTTAGCAGCACACACTTCTGTACATCGGTCAGAGCACTCTCTGTCGCTTTACTCGCTCAGCTAAGGAATCTTCATCTTCAGTCATAAAATTCAGGATAACTGCACTGGAGTCCAATTTCTTGACAGTTTTCACTTCAATAAATCATCAGAGGTATTGAGGACGCAGGTTTGTATTATTAGAGTTGAAATTTGATAAAACTGTTCAAGTCTGACGTCACGCAGTCTGGATTAGTGCTGAAAATAATAAGTTATTTTTTAAAATGAGAAGTAAAAGAATAAAAAGAATTACAATTAGTATTTATCAAAAAAAAAAAAAAAAAAACTAGCGGTAACGATATAAATGAAGTAAGGAACTCTGAAGAGGAAAGAAAATTGATAGAACCAAATGACAGGGACCTAATAAAAGTTAACTGGGGACGAAAAAAAAAAAAACCAGCGATTCAGAAGAAGTTTAAGCAGTTTCAACAAATTTGAAATTTGAAACACTTCCCAAAATACGAAGCTATCCCAGTACGCCGCCAAATACCGTCAGCTTCTTGAGGCGCGTCTCTTGCTCTGTTGTAAATTCACAATAAAGACGGCACCTTTAAAAGCTAAGCGTATCGGTCATCCTTCAATGAATTGAAAAATTCTTTCTTTTAAATTCTTTCTTTTTGCGGGGGAGGGGGTGGGGGGTCTGGACTCCGGGAGCCTCTGCTTTGATGAATTTAAAAACAAAAGCTTTGATCAATTTCAAGCCATCAAGAAGTTTAAACATAGCGAATCAGCGGACAGAATGCCACACAAATCTGCATCCCCTATTGACAACTCAAGCAGCCATGCTATCGCAAAACTTCGTAAACAAGACGAATACGGCTGAAGAGAAGCGTTCAAAGACGCCATATCATCGGCACCACGCTAAAATTACGAATGTGAAAATTGGCACTTTTCAGGAGAGCCAAAACACAGAATATAATTCCCCTCCCCCCCCCCTGACGTGTTTGGGTATACATTTTTGGTCGAAAGTCATTGAATTGAAGGTAAAATATTGAATATGAAATTTTAGACAATATTCGATAGTTTGCAATGGAATTTCATGGCATTCATTTTCGATACTTTACATCTAGGATACAAAATTGCTATAAAAATTAATAATAATGGATGAAAAGATTGTGAAAAAACGTTTTGTTTGACCAAGAAAAACTTTTACTGAACACAAGATAAGGCAATAAATCCTTTAAAATGTAATTTTTTATTTGTTTAACTGTGTAAACGATTAAATATCATATTCGTAAGTATAGCTTAATCGGGCAAAGCTGTGAATTCGTAAAAATGACATTGTCTTACGACCATTTAACAGATTCATCATTTTACCAGAGGTAGCCCTTTTTTAGTACTACGGGAAACCATCGAACATGAAAAACGAGATTTTTCACATTCGTTATTTTAGCATGGTGCCGACGATATATTCCAAAGCTCACTGATGACGTAACACTCCGTTCCACTGACGTCCTCCGTTCGCATATACTTTGAGGTAAAAAGCATTTGTTTGGAGGGGCAGGGGGTGGGGGTCGAATCAGCAAGTCAACTCGGAGGAGATCAAAATCGAACGTAGAGGAGATTGCAAGCCAGCAGGTTTCGACAGGACCGACACATTCAGACCACAAAGTTTTGTCACAACGCTGACGTCACAAACTTGTTTACCCCTTGGAATTTCTTAAACTGGATTTCTGTGGTAGGCTTCTCTCAAAGGGGTCATTCCATATGTCAAGTGTCCCAAATTTCGAGAAAATCCCCACTCGACCCCCTCCGATTTTGATGAAATTTTATTTGGATGTACATATCAGACTTGCATGAAGCCATACCAAAATATAGCTCCATAAGCCTTATGGTTCAGCCAATAAAAATTATTTTGTAAAGGCCTCTTTTTCGTGTCTTGAAAAAAATGACCAAATCGTCAAATTTGTGCTTTTATTGCTCGCGACCTAAGACGATTATCAGGCTCAAATTTGGTGATTCTGATCACTGTTTAGTTTAGAATAGCCTACTTGTGAAACAAAAGCTCAATGCATTGTAGATTTTTTTGCAATTTGCTGCCAAAGTTGGTAAAAAATCGTATTTTGGCAAATTTTGATCATACGTTATCAGCTTGTATCTGCCGAGAGAATGACTTTCAGAAGATAATTTTTCCCTTGTTTGTAGATTGTTAGTATGTCCAAAAGGTGTGCAAATTGCATCTTGATAATTAAAAAACTTGCTGAATTATTCGAGTTGAAATTCCAGTTAAAAATGTTTTTCCCCAATTTTGTCTCAATTTCAAAGGACAATATCTCTAAAGGGTCATCTTGAATTTCAATTTTCTTTGCATTATTGGAAAGAATGCACTTTTTTAAACTAAAAAACCTTGGTTTTATTTTTGAGACGAACCAGTTTCAAGGGGATATTGCAGATCAAAAATGTGTACGTTATTCCACGTGAAATCAAAGAAAAAAATTCATAGACCTTAAAAGTTCACGTCAATTTGCTCTAATAAAATTTAAAGGAGCTATTATACTTATGTTCTGATGAAAAAAACCTTTTTTAGATATTTTTGAACTTTAGTTTTTGTGTGCGCATCCGTTAAAACTCAATAAATGGAAGAAATAAAGTTTTGTTTAG
The DNA here is from genome assembly GCA_038373865.1 of Uloborus plumipes. Lineage (NCBI taxonomy): Eukaryota > Metazoa > Arthropoda > Arachnida > Araneae > Uloboridae > Uloborus > Uloborus plumipes. The sequence continues at coordinate 4,214 of JAXGGA010021868.1, read as the reverse complement.
AACAAGAAGATTTTTTTTATCGCTGCTATAAGAGCTTGAGTCTTTTTTAGGAGGGATCTCAAAACTCTTGGAACGGAATTTCGGGTGATATGTCACTTTGCAAGGTGTCATTAATATTTTAAGGTCATAAAAATCATTGTTTCATTTTTCAAAAAATTCAAAATAAAAATAATTACTAAATGAGATAAATAAATAAATAAATAAAACAATTAATATGGTGTGTATGTGATAAAAAATATGTATAATGGGACTGCAAAGCCATTAATCTAAAAAGCAATAACGAAAGTTTTCGATAGAGTTGAAAATTGCAATTATTTTCGTCAGCGTCATGTAAATGATAACAATAGTAATTGAAAATATGATAAGTAGTAATTGAAAATCCATTCTTTATACTGCCGAGGATGTGTTCAGACATTCATCCTATGATTGCAATTTGCCCATAATAGTGGAGGAGCAACTGGTAAAATTTTAATTTCTGTGCGCTTTTTGTGATACAATTATGACAGTTGGTTTTTCTGAAAGGTATTGGCACCAGGAATACGAATTTGGATGTTGCTACCCCCAAAATTAGTGCAGGGAGGCGTAGGGGGGGGGGAGCAAAGTTTCTTCACTAAATAATTATATCTTCATTATTTCATGGCTTACAACCAGTTTTCAAAGCGTGAAATGCTTAAACCAACTTAATAATAACATTATGATGCATAAAAAGCTGAATTCAACTTGTTGACATGTGTTTCGGAGCTGTTAAGAGCTCCTTTTTCAGTGTATAAGATGAGAGCTTATGAATGAAAATTCAGCCATCTGAAGGTGTTTTTTTTATTGAATAGAGGTGCCTTGTTATCAAGCCCATCATTTGGATACCCCCCCCCCCTTTAGAAACAAAATGCAAATGCACATTTATGTGCGCACTTATCCTTCCACACATAGTACACATTGAATTTGCACTTTTGCCCGGGACAGTAATCGACCCCCCCCCCCCCTGGGGGAGGGGTTTGAAAAATTAATGTTTTTATTTGTTTATTTATTTATTTATCTTGATCAGAGAGAGGGGTTCGATTGCCCCCGCTAATCTGATAATTTGTTCCTCTTAAATAGCAAATTTTTTCATCATTTTTCGCCCACCACAATTTTTTGTAGCTTAAAGCATTGCTAAAGGAAGTTTTTTTAGCCACAAATCTGTACCTCAGAACCAGACTAACATAAGTCTATTTTCGTCATTTTTCGGTAGAGGGGAAAACGATTGTCAAATACATCGTTTTTCCCCTCTACTGAAAAATGACGAAAATGGACTTACGTTAGTCTGGTTCTGAGGTACAGAAATGTGCTTTAAATAATATAAGCTAGTGATGCTCATTGTGTGTGGTCTGAAATATACCTGAATTTTTAAGTTAAAAAAAATGAGAGAAAGACTTTTTAAAGTGTATTTACTCAAATAATAATGTAATGACATCATTAATGAGCCCTAATTTCCCATGGACTGCTTAACATTGTGTTCTTTTCGTTTTTGTTGCTGAGTGTAAAAAGTAATTTTAAACAAACTAAACATTTATTGAAACTAAAATGTTTTATTTCGTTACAATCACTCCACATTTTCAGCTGCATTTATGTGCAAACAAAATAGTTAAATAAAAACATGAAAGTAGAACTATAATTACAAATAACAACACACACGCAGTCATTTGACAGTAGCATTTAAAAGAAGATGTAATAGATATAGTTTAATACCCCCCTGAATTAATTTTTCATATTCTTGATCGTTTAAAAAAGACATTGCTAGGAAGAATTTTAAAACAATAAGTCAAATAATAATAATACATAATACAAATTAAAGATCAGTTTCATTATCAAATTCATCTGAATTGCTCACCTCATACCAGTTAAAACAGTGATTTTCATCAACTACATTCAAACATTCACACATGTCCGTTGCATGGAAATTCGCTACGTCTGTATTTGCACAGCACAGTAATGTAGGGGTCATTTTCACCATATGCTTACATTTCAAAATTTTTAAGTAATTTTTTTAACTTGCTATTTTTTTTAGAAACATTAACAGATGTTTAGTCACATGTTGTAGGTGTGTAAAAAAGTAATTGGTTGTACACTTTGATGAATAATTAAGTATTCAAATGCTGTTGTAAAACTGTAAGTTGCAAGGAAAATTGTCGTCCATTACCATACAAAATCAATATGAAATCTCACTTTTAAACTATATCATAGAGCCTAGAACCAATTTCATTTGGAATTATTTGCGCCCTGAAGATTAAAACGATGTTTGTGATGATTGAAATATTGATCAAAAACTCTATGGTAACGAATTTGACATTTGGTAACGGATTTGACCAGTAACGGACTTGACATTTCAACCAAAATGTCAAATTATGGTTAGGTTGTCGAATTTAAAAATTGAACTACAATATGCATTTTCTTAGAGTTGTATAAGGAACAATATTTAGGGGTAAAAGTTAAGAAAAAGTAAAAATTAATACTGAAATCTTTGGTAACGGACTTGACAAAGAATAAAAATAAGCACCTGGAAAAAATTTTGTGCGAAACGCCACAGCAATACTTCTCGACTTAGGGAAACAAAATGGTACAAAATAGTTACGTCACTAATTTGTTAAGTTAACTGAATACGTGTTACCATCCTTTGACTTCAATAAATACCTTTTTTAGCTAAAATAATCTTAGGGTAACGGACTTGACAAGAACTTCCGGACAAAATATATTCATACATTTCTTATTGAAATAAAATTACTATTGTCAATATTTATCATGAATACCATATACTAATAGTCAATATATAAAAATAATATGTCGCATTTACTTTTTTTGACCATTAAGTATAGGAAAAAAATAGTTGAACTTGCGAAAATTGGAAATGGACAAGCGTTTTTGCCTTGATTCTCATTTTCAAAGACTTCTATAAAAATAAATAAATAAATTCCAATAATTTGTTGAGTGAGAGAATTTTTTTGGGGGTATTTCTTGCAGAAAATAATTATTCGCATTGAATTTATAATGTAAGTTATGCTTCAAAATCGTCTTTTTAACCTCCGGACAGCAAATGTAAGCAAATTTTGAAAATGACCCTGTAGAACATTTACTTTTTTTGCATGAGCATTTTGCCAGTTCTAGAATCGCCTGTGGAGCCGGTTCCATTCTGGTCATCTGGGAAACAAATCTGCTGTCTTGCATTTCCCAACCATAACCAGCATCTGGCTGTGGAATATTCGGACATGCAATGACATCATTTTGCCATATCATGACCTGATAATGCGCTCTTATGATGGCATAGTGAAGAGCTGATTGTGTTGGTGTCATCTTCTCTGATTCGGCAATTTTCTTTTGAAATAACATGAACCGAACAGAGCCAATATGTAATTTAGAACTGGTAAATTTGACTGGTAAATTTTGCAAACAAACTGTTCTAATGCACCAAAAATATCTTCAGGTGGTGTAGAATTAATGATGTGTGAATGTTTGGATGTAGATGATGAAAATCACTGTTTTAACTGGTATGAGGAGAGCAATTCAGATAAATTTGATAATGAAACTGATCTTTAATTTGTATTATATATTATTATTATTTGACTTATTGTTTTAAAATTCTTAATAGCAATGTCTTTTTTAAACGATCAAGAATATAAATAAAATTATTTATGGGTTGATTTAAATATATCTATTACATTTTCTTTTAAACGCTACTGTCAAATGACTGCGTGTGTGTTGTTATTTGTAATTATAGTTCTACTTTCATGTTTTTATTTAACTATTTTTTTGCACAAAATGCAGCTGAAAATGTGGAGTGATTGTAACGAAATAAACATTTTAGTTTCAATAAATGTTTAGTTTGTTAAAAATTACTTTCTACAGTCAGCAACAGAAACAAACACAATGTTAAACAGTCCATGAAAAATTTGGGTTCATTAATGTTGTCATTATATTATTATTTGAGTAAATACACTTTAAAAAGCCTTTCTCTCATTTTTTTAACTTAAAAATTCAGGTATATTTCAGACCACACACAATGAGTATCACTAGCTTATTTTAAGCACATTTGTGGCTGTAAAAACTTTCTTTAGCAGTGCTTTAAGCTACAAAAAATTGTGGTGGGCGAAAAATGACGAAAGGAATTGCTATTTAAGAGGAAACAATTACACTGTGCGGCAAAAAAAAAACCTTGAAAATGCTTCTGGCATTTGTGAAGGCTG
>JAXGGA010021867.1:0-15908 GCA_038373865.1 Uloborus plumipes | reverse complement strand
TGGTGAGTCCTGAGTAGTTCCACATTAGCTAGCGAAGAGTTGCACTGTTCAAAGTAATAACAATATGGATAAAACCAGATTTGAAGACACTTCAAGTGAATATTGAGAGGAAATACTGAGTTAAAAAATTTTGAATGTAATTTTGGGAAATTTGATGAACTTTGAACGTAATGTACGAACTGAAATCATAATATAAAATAGTTTTAAAAAATTCTTTGTATATTTCAAACCTTTTTCTTCCATTTATTAACAACCCATCACTTGTTTTATCATTTGCAATATTTTTTAAAAAAAATTGAAAAATCTAAAAAAAAAATCAAAAATTTCAAAACTTTAGGCCAAATGCGCAGACTAAAGATAACATCGCAAAAGTGAAATATTTTACAAAATTGTTACTTAGCCTCATTCACAGTAAATGAAAGGTACCCGTTTACGAAAATCAAAAATTCATTTTTTTCGCTCCACCCTAATGCATACACAGAAAGAACAAGCGTAAAATATGTAGTTAAAATTCTGAATTCCTGTTTTTTATTCTTTTTTTTTTACCAAGTATTACTAATACAAAAAGTTAGGAGTAAAAAAAGGACAAAAGACACATTTTTATCACATTTAAGGACATTAACCAGCACTAAAAATGGTTAACGAAATAACGAAATTTGTGATGTACAAGGACGAAAAAAAAAGAAATTTTATTGCTAAAGCAAAAAATGTGAAAAAGGTAATTGTGTTTTAAAAAAAAAAACTTTTCAATTTCAAGACGAAAGTCAAAGTTTAAATTGTTAAGAATTTCATTAGCTGAATTAGATGTTTTTTCCTTCATTCTGTTTTTCTTTTTTCGCTTATTAACATACAAAGTTTTCATTAAAAATGTAATTTAATCAAAATTATTTGTGCGATTGTGTTCTTTCTAGTGTTTTTTTTTCTCCTACAATAAACGGAAACAGATTTTTTAAATAACATGAGACAATTCATTGAAAAAGAGAGCAGTCTTACATTCTCTCCCAGTCAAATATCATTACCATTTCAAAATAAAAATATTTCAAATGGTACTTAAAATTATTATTTAAAAATGAAAACAATATTTCAATTTAAAAAAACAGAGATAGCATTTGACAATTACTAACATCTAACTTTTGAAACTACATTTATTTTTCGTATCCAAGTTCTGAAAACAAAAAACACAAAATGGTTTGTTGCCAATACTTTGTTGCCAATAATCTTTATAAAAGAGCGTTAAAAAAAGTTTGCAGTCGATCAAAAAATAAATTAGAAAATTTAAAAAATAGCCAGACTTCATTTTTTAAATAAAATTTATTTTAATTAGCAAACGATGTTTTTCTTATTACAACGTTCATTATTCCTTCAATAATATTATGGATACGATACAATTAACAACATTTAAAACTACTGCAAATTTCAATGTTACAAAAAAATGGCAAAATAAAAGGGATACATAAAGATGGAACTATAAAAAAAAAAGGATATCAATAAGAACTTTGTCGAAGTTACAATTGAAAAATAAATCAAAAGGTGACAGTACTTGTAAAAGCTTGTTGAAAGTTACAAATATATTTACAAAGAAAATGTGTTTAAAAGAACTCTGAGAGAGCCTAACACACACACACACACACAACTCAGTAGCAAAAGACACTTAAAATTATTCTCCGTTAATGATATTCGTATTTTAATTCAAAAATGAGGAGGGGGAGGCAAAGCTTAGCAAGTACAAACATTCAACTTTTGAGCGTACATTGATTTTTCTTATCCCTGTTCTAAAAACCAGAATACCAAACTGTTTGTTGCCAATTCATAGATATAAAATTATATTAGAAAAGTTTGCAAATGATCGGTAAAAAAAAATAATGTACGTTATTTATTTTTTAAATAAACTTTCTCTTAACTAGCAGACGATGCATTTTTCAGCAGCTTCACTGCTCTTCCCCCAGTAATATGATACCACCACAAGTCACAACACATGTTAAACTGCTGAAAAAGTAGGGTCAGGTGGGGGAAAGTGGGGCAAAATTAAGAGACAAGCATTTTCTCTTTTCTAATTAAAATATTTCGTTATTTCTTTTTTTTTTTTTAGACATAAATTGAGATCATAGCAAATATTTTTACGTTAGTTTTAGAACACTTTAAGCAAGTTAGCATGTTTACTAAACGTTTTTTTTAAGGCTGTCGTATGTGATATGTAAGAATTAGCTGTTTATGAACTTTCCTCTAGAAGCATTGTTCATTGGCAAATGATATTAATTTTTGTATAGACTTGTAGTAGAACATCTAAGGATCAGCCCAACATAAAGATGTAAAAATAAAGTTTAGAGTACTATTTGTTATGAGTGGTTTTCTGAGGTGGGGTAAAGTGGGTCTGTGGCTAAACTTTCCTAAAAGTTAACGATGACGTTACATAATTGGAGAATTAGTTCTATTTTTATGATTTTATGTGCTTATGTTTTATTATCTTGCTAAAATTGGTCTTTGGTCTGATAATTTACATGCAAAAATTTACTTTATTGCTGTTTTCTCTGCTTTGCCATTGGTTTAACATGGGTGTCAATGGGCCTGGCGAGAATTTGACAAGATATCGCCAAGTTGGCATCACTTTCGGCTACTTTTTTTTGTCACCAAATTTGGCGAGAAATCCCTAAGTATCGCCAAGCTTGGCGACATTTGGCACGTTTTCGAACATAATATAGAAAGTTGCAGGTTGTTCTAGAATGTTTCAGTATTGTGAATGATAGAAAAAGAATAAAACTGATGACGTTTATTTTATTTATTAAATGACAAATAAAAAATATTTTTAGCGTATATGTACCTTTAAATGAAATTAAGGTATTTTAATTTATTGTATACTTACGTCGAAATCATTATTTACACATTTTTGTTTAAATTTTCACTAATTTCTGTACTAGACCCACTTAACCCCACCATGGGGGAAAGTGGGGCTATCAACACATGATGTTTTAAATGTATCACTGAGGGAAAACAATCTAATAAAATAAAATGGTTTTGCTTCATCCTTAATCTATATAAACCCAATGTATATAAAATGCATCAAAAGTTTCCTTAAAATGAATTTAATCATGTGATTTTGGGACCATTTCTAAAAAAAGCTCGATTTTAGCCCCACTTTCCCTCACCTGACCCTATCAATAAAATGCTAAAAGATGCTTACCGGGAAAGTTAAGGTAATACAAAACTGTTTGTTGCCAATTTAATAGATATAAAATAAAATTAGAAGAGTTTGCAGACGATCAATAAAAAAATAATCTACGTTATTATTTTTTAAATAAACTCTTTCAACTAGCAGACGATACTTTTTTCAGCAGCTTCACTGCTCTTTCCCTAATACTATGGTAAAACACAAGTTACAACACATGTTAAACTGCTGCAAAAGTAACAATAAACCAACGTTGATTTTTCTTATCTCCTAAAACCCATAATACAAAACTTTGTGGCCAATACATGGTTATAAAATAAAATTAGAAAAGTTTGCAGACGAGCAATAAAAAAATAATCTACATAATATATTTTTTAAATAAACTCTTTCAACTAGCAGACGATGCTTTTTTCAGCGGCTTCACTGCTTTTTACTGTTCCCCAGTAATATGGTAACAACACAAGTTACAACACACGTTAAACTGCTGAAAAATTAACAACAAAATACAAAAAGTTCAATGCTAAAAGATGCTTACCGGGAAAGTTAAGGTACTACAATACTGTTTGTTGCTAATAAATAGATATAAAATAACATTTGAAAAGTTTTCAGACGATCAATTAAAAAAATTAGCTATGTTGTTTATTTTTTAAATAGACTTTCTTTAAACTAGCAGACGATTTTTTTTCAGCAGCTTCACTGCATTTTCCCCAGTAATATGGTAATGACACAAGTTACAACGCATGTTAAACTGCTGAAAAAGTATCAATAAAATGCAAAAAGTAAAATGCTAAAAGATGTTTACCCGGAAAGTTAAGGTAATACAAAACTGTTTGTTGCCAATACATAAACTTCCAAAAATGAGCTGTTGTTTTTACAGTATAATACGGGCAGCCGAGGTTCCAATTTAAAGCTGTAAAAGGCACAGTAATAAACTGTTAAACTAGTAATTTTAATTTCTTACTGTAAAGTTGGCAATTTTATAGTGTTTCGTGAAATTCAGCTGTATTGTACTGTAAAAACAACAGTATAATACTGGCAGCAGAGGTTCCAGTTTAAAACTGTAAAATACACATTAATAAACTGTAAAATTAGCAATTATACAGTTTAGTTCAGTAAAATTAGAAATTTTACAGATTATTACTGTAAAATAAGCTATTTTTACAGTTTAAAACTTTAAAATTAGCTGTATTACACTGTAAAAACAACATTCATTATTTAAAGTGTTGTTTGTAATAAAGTTAGAAAAGTTTGCTGACGATCAATAAAAAAAATAATATACGTTCTTATTTTTTAAGTAAACTTTCTTTCAACTAGCAGACAATGCTTTTTTCAGCAGCTTCACTGCTCTTTCCCAAATTTTATGATAACAACACAAGTTACAACACATGTTAAAGTAACAATAAAATGCAAAAATAAAATGCTAAAAGATGCTTACCGGGGAAAGTTATCGCATGTCGTCAAAGATGAGGTGGGGCAATCTTATCCGCGGTGGCGCATCTGAGGAATGGGTATCTAAAGTGAGAGTCTGCCGGCGCCGACCGCCGGCTCTGGAGGGGCAGCAAAAGGCACAGGGTTGCCGGGGCGCAACGGGGCATCGCCAACGGGGCTCGCCAAGAAGTGGTCCGGTTATTGTTTCTTTGCCGCAGTTGGAAATACCAGGGGGAGAGTGTTTGTGTCACTGCTTTTGTGCCGCCCGGATCAAAGCGGTCGAGGAGTTTGCTGTACACTTGAAGGTTAAGTTCGTTCTTAAATGTTAAAGTGGCTTGGAAAAGTTTTGGATTGTCTTCTCCTTAACTTAAAGAAAAAAAAATCGAAGGGACTTTTTGTAAGACAATTCGCCACGGACGGACAACTACTTTTGAATTCTTACTAAAATTGAATTCAGTAGTGCAGTTAAATCCTGTTACAACAAACTACAAAAGACCCCAAATTTCGTTCGTTGTAACAAAATGAATGTTGTTTTTACAGTATAATACAGTTATACAGTTATATATACAGTTATACAGTGTATAATACAGTTATAATACAGTTATTTTATAGTAATAAACTAAAAATTTCTACTCTTACTGTAATAAACTGTAAAATTACTAATTTTTCAGTTTAGTACCGTGCACTTTACAGTTTTAAACTAAAATCTCGGCTGCCAGTATTATCGGCTGCCAGTACTGTTGTTTTTGCAGCATGATATTGCTAAATTTTACGGCAATAAACTGTAAAATTACTAGTTTTACAGTTTATTACGTGCATTTTAGTTTTAAATTGGAACCTCGGCTGCCAGTATTATACTGTAAAAAAAAAAAAAAAAAGTTCCTTTTTTGCAGTGCGTAGAGTTCAAGCAATGACAATTAGAGCGAAACTGTGGACACTTATTTCGCCCCAAATATTACTTCGTTGTACTGGTGTTCGCTCCGATAAGATTTGCTGTATAGTGCTTTTCTGGAAAGTTGAGTTATGTCCTTGACAAAGTTTCCCGTTTTTCGGATAATTGGAAAGAATAAGTTCCGCGAATTTGAATTGGAATACTTTTGCAAAGCGACTCCGAAAGCAACCAAACCTAATTCAGTGCCAACTACCCTTTCCTATTACCTGAAAAGTGGCAAAAATTGTTGATGTCGGAGGTCAGCTTACCAGAGGAGCACTATACATGCAATGTGAAAAATTGCTAATTATACAGTTTATTACAGTGCATTTTAGCTTTAAATTAGAACCTCGGCCATCAGTATTAATTATACTGTTGTTTTGCAGTATAATATTGCCAAATTTTACTGTAAAATTTCTAACTTTGCAGTAATAAACTGTAAAACTTCTAGTGTTACAGTTTATTACTGTGCATTTCACAGTTTTAAATTGGAACCTCTGCTGCCAGTATTATCCTGTAAAGACAGCAGTTCATTTTTTGCAGTGTAGAAAGCAATAGTGGTGAGACATCGATGGCTAAAGATCGATGTTTTAAAACGCTGATGTCAGGAATTAAAACATCAATGATGTTGAAAAATCGACCAAAAACGTCGATTTATTTATAAATAGTTAAAATGGTTTTAAATAAAGTACAGACTTCCATACATGATGATCTTTAACAAATGTTTCTAAGTTGATCAGTGAATTATTTCAGCAGTACCTCAATGCGTGATATTATAGCTAATAATTTACAACTCTCAAAGTAAAGGCATTAGCAGTTAATGGCATTTATATCGTCATTTTAAGCAATACAAAAGAACAGGTACTCACTCATCTTAATATATAAAAATTACATATCCCTGTGTTTGTGCCCAATGGACTACTCAGCTACTGAACCGATTATAATCAAATTTTGCATGCAGTTTTAGTTTGGTCCAACTTAAATGATAGGATAAGTTTTATCTCAATTTAGGACCGCAATATATTTTTTATTGCAAATTATCTATTTAGCTACCAGCTTTTCTGTATTCTTGCCTAAGCCTTTTAACTAAGCCTTTTTTGACACCTCCATGGCTGAGCGACATAAAGTACACGTTCTGGCAGCTTCCGGAGCGCATTAAACAGGTTGTAAGTTTGCAGTGCGTTGAGTGTTATTTGACTTTTTTTGTGAAGTAAATTATAAACAAACCCGTTACTTCCCTTGAAATTTATATGTGATAAGCTGTCAGAAACGTTTGTCACTTAAGAGTTTTTGCGCCTCTGAGGCTGAGAGGTGGAAAGCGCTTGGTGGGATAGCGCCTGGACTGCATTTAAGTAGCTGTTCTTCTTGATACTATTATATAACAAAAATTTGTTTGGATGGATTTATGGATGGAGCAGTCAGTTGATAAGCAGTCCGAAAAAATTACCTTTTTAACTAAGCCTTTTTTGAGCCTCTGTCGCCGGGCGGCATAAAGCACATGTTCTGACAGCTTCTGGAGCGCAGTAAAATAGGTTGTAAATACAGAAACAATAATGGATGATTAATGTAGGTACTTTTTTTTTTGTATTTTCTAATGAAAAAACTTAATAAATTCATAAATTTGCTTATTTATTGCCTTTAAAGCGGAACAGATATCGCCGGGTCAGCTAGTTGCATATAGAAAATTCTGAACCCTAAATATTAACACAAATTAATAGGAATAATTTTGCAGCACCTGTTTATTTCGTTCCGGAATGATACACTGCAAAAAATGAACTGTTGTTTATACAGTTCTCATTCTGGCAGCAGAGGTTCCAATTTTAAACTGTAAAATGCACGGATTTTACTGTAAAAACAGGAATTTTACAGTTTTTTTACTGTAAAGCAAGAAATTTAAGTTTAATGCCGTAAAGCTTTGCTGTGTTATACTACAATAACAACAATACAATACTGGCAGCAGAGGTTCCAGTTTAAAGCTGTAAAATGCACTGCAATAAACTGTGAAATTAGCAATTTTACGGTTTATTACTGTAAAATTAGCAAGTTTACAGTTTAGTGCTGTAAAGTGAGCGATTTTACAGTATATTACTGTAAAATTAAAGATTTTTACTGCTTATTACTATAAAATTAGCTGTATTATACTTTAAATACAACATTCTTTTTTTACAGTGTATAGAAACTAAAAATAAGACGTGCAACGATTAACACAAGCTATTTATTAGCAAAAAGAAAGTTTTCCAAACTGAAGAACACCAAAAATAAATTATACTCAAAATTAAACTGCAACTCAAATATAAATATTTACTTCATTGTCAAAACATTGGGTTTTCAAAATCAGTGTTCATCGATACAATCAATTTTTTAAGTAACTATTGGACATCGATGTTTTCTCATCAATGTCGCTTTTTCATCGCACATTTTTCATTTTTTTCAATTAAAAAATAAAACATTGACATCGAAAAAAACATTAAAAGCTATCATTTTTTTTCAAAACATCGGTATCAATGTCGCGCCAGTAGAAAACATAGATCCCCCACAAGCGACATTATTGGAATATCTCAATGAAAACGGCATTAGAGAAAAATAAGGTTTTAAATTTTGTTTCTGGCCTCCTTATCAAACACTACAATAAATCAAAAATTTATGACACGTTACAATCTTTTTTTTTTTCTGAACTCTAAAAAAATGCTATTGGTTTTCTTTTTGGGCTTCAGACGTCATGTAGTCTGTTTTAAGGCGTTCACTGACTCTTGCACTTTCATCACCATACAGGACGTGGTGGCGCCCCTGTCTTGGTGGCGAAGAACAACACACTGTAAAAAATTAAGGGTTGTTTTTACAGTATAATACAGCTAATTTTTTGCAACAAACTGTAAAAATTGCTAATTTTACACTAATAAACTGTAAAATTTCTGCTTCACCGAGATAAACTGAGCCATTCCTTGTCGTGTTACAGCACGTTGGCTTGCTCGCTGGGGCTCTACATGAAATTAGGCAGGTGTGACAGTTTTTTTAGCCCTTCAGTATGTTTATATATAAAAATATATACACTTTCTATGTGGGCTGGCCAGCGCGATTTGTCTTGGTATGAGGTGCGGCTCCAGCTTTAAAAGCGTATTCACCACTGATAAACACTATTAGTGTACAATTAAAGTTTAAAATATGATTTTTAAACTGAGAAATTTAAAGATGTTCCACAAAAGTTTACAACGAAATTCTATCTCGACTAAAACTGATATCGAAATAAACGAAAAGCCTCAAAAACTTAGCTATATGAAGTTCTAGATAAAATCAATGTGTATTCTTTCTGTCTTCTTGCCTCTAAAAGCAAAAAACCAATAATGGTATTAATAAAAATCGAGAACATATCAGCTTTTTTATTTCACGTATTTGTAAGTTTAGCAAAAAAACTCGAACGAAATGAATTGAAACGGTTTCATAGCGAAATGAAAGAAAGAATGTTAACATTTCTCTTCGTTTTATTTAAACCGCCAAGATAGAAAAGCTGTTATTAAAGAAAGCCAACGTAGAATATCTTTAAACCCCCGATTGAATATTTTCGTAACAAAATTTGTAGTGTTATCTAAAAATATGAGAAATATTGAGGCTGGTTTGTAGGAAATAAAAGTAATACAGTAGAGAACCAATTATCCGGGATGTTTGGGACCACAGCTATCCCGGATAACTGAATTTCCCGGTTTTCTGGATTGCTACGAAGCGATATTTGCCAATTGTTTATAAAACCCAAGTTACTATAACAAATAGTAATGCATCTTAAAATCTGAAGAGAAAACGATCCAGAAGTGCTTATAGATATTACAATATTAAAAAATTTTGAGCTATATACCACTTATAGGGTATTTATAAAGAAACCGTTCATATTCATTTAGGTATTTCAAAAGAAAAAAAAAAGCTCTTATTTTTTTAGAAATTGCCGAAAATGCGTAATTTAAAAAGTGGCGGAAAAATCGACAAAATGTTGCCGGTTTTCTGGTTTCCCGGTATTTTGGTTCCCGGATAAAAGGTTCTGTACTGTATACTTGTGGGGTTTTTTTCTCTCTCTTTAAAATCCGACAAAAAATGCATAGAAGTAAAATGTAAAGAGAAAATTTAAGGCACATTGAGTAAGTAGACTGCAAAAAATAAATAGTATTTTTCAGTATAATACAGCTAATTTTATGGCAACAAACTGAAAAATTGCTAATTTTACAGAGATAAACTGTAAAATTGCTTATTTTACAGTGATAAAGAATTAATAGTTTTATAATTTATTTCTATGCATTTTACAGTAATAAGCCGAAAACTCTGCTTCCAGTATTATGCTGTAAAAACAACAGTTTATTTTTAGCAGTGTAGAATTTTTACAAGGAAATAGTTTAATAATGCACTTAACAGTTTTTATCCTCTAACCTAACACTAAAATGTGTTAGATGTTTGGCTTTTATGGAGCAGTTTCTTGTTTGTTAGTTTGTTGTCATCGCTCACGTCAGTACACTGCAAAAAATAAGCTGTTATTTTTACAGTATAATACAGAGTCTTTGATAAAACTGGCAGCAAAGGTTCTAGCAAGGCTTCACTAGATAGCGTTTTATACAGGCTGCTTCATTTGATCAAAATCCTTGGGATAAAAACGGTGGTCCTTGTCCAGCGACATCTATCAAATTTTATGGTAACTAACATTTCTACAAATCAGATAATAAAAGACAAAATTAAAAGTTAATTTGTTGGCGACCATTTTACAATTTGGCATTCAATTCTATTTTAGTATATTTTAACGTCATTTAACAGCTCGTTCGATTTGTTGGTTTATTCTGCATTTTTACGGCTTGTTTTAATTAGTTAGCGAATTATTTTTCATTTTAATTGATTCTAATTATTAATTAACTATGAAACGACACTGGCACCGCAGAGCGATAAATGGCGAATCTGTTTGCTAAGCGAGCCAATACCACCAACGGGTTACCATAGAACTTTTTAGTAAATTTCATTCTGGGGCATCAAAATGAAATGTTTCGACGAATAGATTCGCCATTTATCGCTCTGATGGGTCAACGCTATCAAAATGAGCATCTGAGCTTTTGCGTAGCAATTAAGATCGTGTGAGCAACAATAATGAAACAAAATGGTAAATAGAACAATATTACTTCATTGCTACATTTTTTATCTATCGGCTGCGAATTTAAGCGTATATTTTATTAATGCAGGGATTTCAAAATTGAGCGCCATTGCTATATGTTGCTAATTCGAAGAAAGTAAACAGATGAATGAATGTCGTATGACTGAATCATGAGTTGTGCCCAACTTTACCTGAAAAGGGAATTTATTTCCCCTAAAAAGCAGTACTAATAAGGCCTTCGGCATCAATTCACTCTGTACTCCACTTCAGTTAACTATATCAATATTTTTTAACCCTTAAAGATAGGATAAACATCACTTTTTACAGCAGAAACAATATGCTAATAAATGTAAACAAACATATTTGGGTGGTCCTTGTTCAGCGCTCTCTAGCGGGTAAATCTTTACCATTGATGTTTTGAGTAATGAAGCAGCCTGTATAAAACTCTATCTAGTGAAGCCTTGGTTCCAGTTTAAAACTGTAAAATGCACGGTAATAAACTGTAAAACTAGCAAATTTACAGTTTATTACTGTAAAATGAGCAATTTTACAGTTTATTACTGCAAAATGAGCAATTTTTACAATTTATTACTGTAAAATTAGCTGTATTATACTGCAAAAACAACATTCATTTTCTACAGTGTAGGAAAAACGGTGCGGCTGCCTCCTTAAGAAAGTGGAGTTACAAAAAGACAACACGCAATTTTGCTTTTACAATAGAAGAACTCAAGATACGTTTAATGTTAAGCCGCATAATCTCTATTTTTCTCTTTCCAAAAAATACGACATAAAAAAGGAAGAATCGCGTCATAAAACGTACACAAGGCTCTCTTAATCTAACAGAGGTAAAAATAAGAATCATGAAAAAGAGGGGAATGAAACCTGCTGAGATTCCCTCACGATGTTTAGAATCCACTAGATTTTCATGAGGAGTGTTAAGAGCCATTATTTTGAAATTCAGACAAGGTGTGGCAGTAATCATTTTTGATTTTCCTCATTTTTTTATATGTCAAAGTAGGTCATGAGAAATGAACATTCTGAAGTTAGTAGCTCCCCAAAAAATTTTGGTCGCTCGGTAAAAATTCCCAAAGTTTGATGTTATGCAGCGCTTTTTTGGTAAAACTTCTGAAAGACGCATTTCAGTGCGCTGTAGTTTTTTACAGAAACGCCACCCCATAGTTATGTTTACATTTATTTATTGTACAGTGTGTAGTTATGAGGACCCCATAGTTATTTGGGTTGGGATGTGTTGCTTTCTTTAGTTAAGGGGCCGCAAAGTATGGTTTTTAGACCATTTTCGCTCGACTTTGAACTGCGTTATTTCCCCCCTAAAAGCATCCTCCCCGATTTTTTTTTAACATATACTGAAAATTTATACTATGAAGAGAATATGTGGTACGAAAATTTTTTAACATCTCATTGCTTTGAAGAGAAAAAGACTTAGACATTTTTCAAATTTTCAAAATTTGCTTTTTTTTGATCGCATTTAACTCAAAACAGCAACTCTAGGGAAAAAAAACTTTAATGGATTATGGAACCTACAGATGTGTAGAATAACGTAAAAAAGAACGTTGCGTGGGGTCTCGTCTCGTTTTCAAGAAAATAATTTTTTTTGTAGCTCATTTTAATGCTTTTTTCTCATAATTTTTTTTGTAGCTCATTTTAATGCTTTTTTCTCATAGTAAAATGTGGCCATCAAGTAGGTCAGATCTGCTGAAACTCTAAGTATAGTAATGATACATTTAAATTTGTATAGGGAAAGAGAAAATGTCTAAAAACACTCAATTTTGTCTAAATTTTTTATGATTTTTAATTTTTTAATTGCAATTAACTCAAAAAACGTGAAATCCTGGGACCATTATTGAATGCACATATTACTAACTTTGAAATATTGGAAAAAGTAAATTCGGTAAGATATCTTCAGATGTATTCTAGTGGGAGGTACCAGTGATCTCCCGAAAAATTTCATGATCGAAAAATATTGCTGATGATTCGGCAAAGTTGAAAACAATACCGCAACTTTGAACTTTTCTATTTATTTATTTTTTACATGTTATTATTATTTTTTTATACTATATGATACCTGCATATGTGTAAAACGACGTACAAAATAAAGCGGCCAGGGGTCTCTTTTAGTTTTACAGAAAAAAAATGTAGCAGATTTTAATACGTTCTCCCGTAGTAAAATGTGTCCAGTATGTAGATTAGATCTGCTAAAACTTAAAATATATGATAATAATTTATGTATGTGTGTATAGTAATTTTTGAGTGTATAGTAATAGTGAAAGAGAATCACAGCACTTAATTGTGTCTGAATTTTTAGAACTTTTAGCTTCTTATTGCAATAATATCAAAAAACGACAAATCGTTACTGAGGGAATTATTGAATTTACATATTACTAGCTGGCAATGACTGGAAATATTCGAAAAAGTGAATACTGTGAGGTATTTTTAGAGGCTACCCAATGGGAGTCAAAAGAGGTCACTGTGACCTCCAGAAAAATTTCATATTCGGAAAATTTTCCTGAAGATTCAGCAACTTTAGAAACAACACTGCAACATAGAATTTTTCTATACATTTATTTATTTTTACATGTGGGCTTGATCGTATTTTACCATTCGAAAAAATTGGGAAATTCCTTTGGCAAATTAAGAACATCTCCTTGAGAAGTATAAGATACTCATGGGTACTGGAACTTAAATTTTTACATAATACGATCAAGCACACGTGAGTAAAATGTATCATTAAAAAATCTCAATGTTGCAATAGTTTCCAAATTTGCCGAATCGTCAACAAAAGTTTTCGATCATGAAATTTTTCGGGTAGTCACTGTGACCTTCCACTAGAATACATCTGAAGATATCTCACCGAATTTACTTTTTTCTAATATTTCAAATCTAGTAATATGTGCATTCAATAATAGTCTCAGGATTTCACGTTTTTTGAGTTAATTGCAATTAAAAAATTAAAAATTATAAAAAATTTAGACAAAAGTGAGTGTTTTTAGTATTTTTCTCTTTCCCTATACAAATTTAAATACATCATTACTATATACTTAGAGTTTCAGCAGATCTGACCTACTTGATGGACCCATTTTACTATGAGAAAAAAGCATTAAAATGAGCTGCAAAAAAAATTATTTGCTGTAAAACGAGACGAGACCCCACCCAACTTTCATTTTTACGTTATTCTACACATCTGTAGGTTCCATAATCCATTAAAACTTTTTTTTCCTAGAGTTGCTGTTTTGAGTTAAATGCGATCAAAAAACCGCAAATTTTGAAAATTTGAAAAATGTCTAAGTCTTTTTCTCTTCAAAGCAATGAGACATTAAAAAATTTTCGAACCACATATTCTCTTCATAGTATAAATTTTCAGTATATGTTAAAAAATTTTCGGGGGGTTGCTTTTAGGGGGGAAATAACGCAGTTCAAAGTCGAGCGAAAATGGTCTAAAAACCATACTTTGCGGCCCCTTAACTAAAGAAAGCAACACATCCCAACCCAAATAACTATGGGGTCCTCATAACTACACACTGTACAATCAATAAATGTAAACATAACCATGGGGTGGCGTTTCTGTAAAAAACTACAGCGCACTGAAATGCGTCTTTCAGCCGTTTTACCAAAAAATCGCTGCATAACATCAAACTTTGGGAATTTTTACCGAGCGAACAAAATTTTTTGGGGGGCTACAAACTTCAGAATGTTCATTTCTCATGACCTACTTTGACAAATAAAAAAATGAGGAAAATCAAAAATGGTCACTGCCAAAATTTCCCTTTTTTGTTCGATTTTCAAAATAATGGCTCTTAAGGCCTAAAAGGATTCCAAAGTACAGGGTTAAAACTGATTCAAAGTGAAAAATATCGCTAAGATTTGCTGTTCGAAAAATCGCTTTAAAGCTTTATCTTGGATACTACTGAGTCTAAAGAGGTAGATTCATATTGTAGCTAATTTAGTCTACTTTAAAAACGTTTATATTAGGTATCATTTAAAAGTTAATTGTTTAGTGTTAAAATTAGCAACAACTACAGTAAACCTAAAATTTTACTTTTTTCGATTTACTATTAGGCAGTGGCCGGCGCTCGGGTTTAATACTTGATTATTAATTGCAGTAATATCACAAATAACTCGGCAAAAAATTAGAACTACCGGTACCCCTTTTCAGGCGACAAGTTTACTAGACTATAAATAATATTTAAATATATTAAAATAATTCTATCATAAAGCAGTTATTACCTAAAACAAAATATTTATACTGAACTAACTTATTACCCAGCGTTGCCCGGGTGCTTATTAATACAACATAGCTAATTGTAATTGTTTTTAACGTATTTCATGCTAAAATGAAGTAGGTTAGTCTTAAATTGGTAATTCAGCGTTAATCGTAAGCTTTGTTGGAAAATACTCATATTTAAATGTGTTAAATGTTATCAATTTCTGTTCTTAAAGGCTTATCTCTATTACTCTATCTATTAAAAATTTAAAGAAACTGGCCATTTTGAGACAAAAAAATTAAAATTTTGAACTTTTTGGATTTTTTTAAAATTTCAAAACCTTACCTATGTGAATTCTAGTGCATCAAGGAACCTCTGTGCCAAGTTTGATGAAAATCCGACGAAAACTGGATTTGTATAAGGAACAAACATACATCAATTTTTATATATATAAATACTAAAATAATCCTACCATAAAGCAGTTATAACCTGAACCAAAATATTTTTACTGAATTAACTTAAAGAAGCAATTATATTTAACTAATTATTCACACTTCGCTTAATTTATATTAAATGATAAGTTGATTTTGCTAGCACACTTTAAATTATTCCATCACGCTCCACAAACTATGTCCAACTTTGATGAAAAGTAAATTAAACATAATTAAACTTAATTCTATAATTTTAGGAGAGTTGGAAATATAAACTTTAAAGTTGTTCGAATTAAAGTGTGAATGGTTCCGTGAACCATCTAGTGGTTACAGTTTTTAGAACTAATTAGGCTCTTTAAACAAAAGGATATTACCAAACGCTTCATATAGAAAATGGAAGAATTTATTAACAATGTAACAGCGGTACATTGAGACGTTAAACTTAATTAAGTAAAAATGCTTTCCGTGTGCCATGGTACTTTGCATAATTGTGCTCAGAAAGTGAATTCCCTGGTGCTTTTTCCCTCACTAAGTAATTTGGGGCGCTCAAAATAGAGTCGTATGAAATGTGAAAACGTGAAAAACTTAGTTGAAGATATTCCAAGAATGTTATTTCATT
>JAXGGA010021866.1:0-15914 GCA_038373865.1 Uloborus plumipes | reverse complement strand
CTTTTAAGCCCAAAATACGTATACGCAATACGTAATACTTTGTTGCAACAACATTTATTTTATCTTTTATCACTTATTTCACAATACAAAGTTAAATCGTTTATTTCTGGAGATCGTTCTAAAACGGTGTCCGGGTTTAACAAGAGGAAGGGGTGGTTAATTAAACTGTGACAGATTGCGGCAGGGGGGGGGGAGGTAACAAGAAATATGAGTTTTCATATTTTGGTTCGCACAAAAGCATTTTATGTTCCAACTAGCGGTACCCACACGGCTTTGCCCGTGGTATAAAACTAAAACGTCATTTGGTAATAAATTCATATAGCAGAAAGATTACTCAATTTTAGTTATAATTCAACTATAGTTCCTTAATAACAATTTGTTT
The DNA here is from genome assembly GCA_038373865.1 of Uloborus plumipes. Classification (NCBI taxonomy): domain Eukaryota; kingdom Metazoa; phylum Arthropoda; class Arachnida; order Araneae; family Uloboridae; genus Uloborus; species Uloborus plumipes. Next base: position 15,532 of record JAXGGA010021866.1, on the reverse strand, counting down.
GTGTGTTATAGTGTGGTAGGGAAGGGTAGCTTGAATTGTGAAACATTGAGAAAAAGGGATGGAGGGGGGACAAGTATGTTGGGAAAAAAGTGTTGCGCCATTTATACTCATACCCTTATGAAGCTGTTTGCGATGTTTTAAATTATTTTCTTTTTGATATAGACATATTTTTAGACGTTATTCAGAAAAAAATACTTTTTTAGCGCGAGTTTTTAAAATAAAACTGTTTTTAGGCAGCTAAAGTATAATAACATTAATATCCCGAGAATTCTGTGCTAATTGTACTGTCTAATATTAATAATGGTAGATTGATAGTTATAGAAATAAGTAAAGCACATAGTGTATCAAGAAGTACACTAACATGATTATCTACAGAAGTTGAGTACCAGAGGTAACACGAAAAATATGAACAGACTAAGTATAATGCATCGCTGCAGGCCCGTCATTTCACGTTTTTAGAAGGGGCGGGGATAAAGGGTGCAAACACAATGCAATTTCATCGAAAAAAAGCAAACACCACGCCCATTTATATATCAATTAACTGATTTCTCAAAACTGGGGGGGGGGGGAGCAATTGACCCCCCAAATGACGGGTCTGGTTCGTTGTAAGTTTCCCTTCGTTTTGGTTTTTTAATTCAACCCTCTACATCAGATAAGATCAATGAAAACGAAGTGGCCGACTACTGGATTCAACGTGGCCGAGCACTGGACTTCTGTGGCCGACTACTGGAGCATTTACTAGTGTTGACAACAGCTTGGATTTTAACATAATTTTTTTTAAATTTCGGAAACAAGTAGGAGATTCACTATCAGAAAGGTTCATTCTAAAGTTTTACCTTGTTTTTGTTGCTGTGTTGATAGCTGAAAGTTCTAGGTTAGCCAAGATCCACAAAAGATCTCTTAAATGGCCGACTACTGGAGCACTTACCCTATAATATAATTTATCAACAACTTTTTTACCCCAATTACAGAATTAAAGCAATATTTTTTCATGTATAATAAATACAGTAAAATGATACTTATGCAGGAAAAATTATTATTGATACAAATAGCCTTTTTTCGAATATTAGTACCATAGGTTGATGCATTTTCCCCCTCTTGTACAATTAAAAACTAAATCTTTGACATTTCAATGTGGTTTAAAATTATTCTTTAGTTTCCGGTGTATTTTGTCAATTATTATCGATAAATATTTTCATAGTTTGCAATATAATATTTTAACTCTACTCTTAAACCCATAGTTGATTTCAATCAAAAAATAAATAGTCCTGAAGATGAAGGTACAAAATGTAATACAACCGATTTTAAAATTTAACGCACTTGCGCATATTGCAATATGTTGAAGTTTATCAAAAAATGTTCTTTGCTGTTACAAAAAGATGAAGATTTTGTAACTAACATTTTGAGTATTTATTGAGAACTCTACTAATGTTCATTGCAATAATTATTTTGTTAATTTTAGACATGTTTTGTTTTTAATGTTTAATTCCATTAGTAAAGTGCAAACCGCGCGAAGAAAATAAAGCTAAGTGAAATATATCATTTTGCTTAGTTATTTATTGATTTATTGTATCATTTTCATATTAGTCAAGGGTTAATTGAATCCTTTATTTCATTCACCATTCAAATGATAAAATTTTTAATTTCAATAAAACATTTATACTTTCAAGATAAATTATTTTATCGAGAGTACAATACTTTTTACTAAAAGAAATGCAGCTAAGTTTAAACTCATTTCAATGTAAAACATTGACATTCTTAGCGAAAATTTTAAAAACAAGTGTGTGTGTGTGTGTGTGTGTGTGTGTGTGTGTGTGTGTGTGTGTGTGTGTGTGTGTGTGTGTGTGTGTGTGTGTGTGTGTGTGTGTGTGTGTGTGTGTGTGTGTGTGTGTGTGTGTGTGTGTGTGTTTTAGTGAAGTGAAAATGGTAAAGCACAGAAAGTTGAAATTTGGGTACGCACGAGTATTTCTCGCCGAGTTTGCACCTCGGACCCAATTTTCGAAACATTTATGTAAAAAGAAGGTTATTCAATTTTTCAGAAGTTTTACTCCCCAGATCCTGAAATAATTGAATCCCAGATTTTTTTTTGTACCTAAGTAAGTTAGGTGAAAATGGATAAGTTTAAATTGATAAGTACTACAAATATAGAGATATATAAGAATGTAGGTAGCATAGATTGATAATATGAAGATCTTGGCCTTAAATGGTGAATGGCAAAAAACTGCGCACTTAGGCACTTGCAGCTATTGAAAAATAATATTTCTGGGCAAGTTTTGTTATACATTTATTTTGTTCTTCCTTTATGTACCTTATTTTCGGAACAAAGCTCAATTTTGCTTATTTTCATAACTTTGTAATTTTCTTGACTACTTCCTTTTGAATCACATAGCAATTTTTTTGTCTTTTGTAATACTTTCCCATTAAAAAAAAAGTATGAGATTATAAGAGTAAGAGACAGCGTGTAAAAAGCTTGGGTCATAAAATCCTCTTGTTACGAAACTGAGTTAAACAATAAAATTATCTTATTCAGTGTTATACCTAAATGAAATGTGTTAGCCATTACGTCTATTTGTCTGCCCCCGTGTAAAAGCACTACTTAATTAAAAAAAAAATGCCTGAATTCACAAACTTGTTTTCATTTAAATGCTTAAGGATCGATCAATTGCTTAGTAATTAATCCTTATTTTTCCGAACAATGTTTATTAAATTTTGAAATGTTGGAATACTTTTCCATAAATAAAGATAATAAGTATGATATGATAAGAGTTAAAGAAAGCGTGTAAAAAGATTGGGTCAAAAAATAATCTTGCTACAAAACTGAGTTAGACACTAAAATGAGATACAGTAATAAAGTAACATACAGATAATAAAATAGCGTGCAGACAATAAAGTAACATACAGACAATTAAGTAACATACAGTACAGCAACGTACAGTAAATTCAGTGACATGCCTAAGAGAAAAAGGATTAGATATTCTGTCTATTGTTCGGTCTTCTGTTCCAATCATATATAATTTTAAAAATTGCTTGACTTCACAAAACTTATTATGATTTAAAGAGCTCCTTCAGAATTAACAGTTATTTTTCCTAACAATGTTTATTCAATTTTGAAATGCTGAGAAACGTATTAAACTTAGCAGGGAACTCTGGTTAAAAATCTGACCTAAACGGCCGATTCGCAGCACAGGACTAAAAATGATTTTCCCTCCATTTTTTTACACGTTTTTCAATTTATGTTCCATTTTCGTCCGCCTTACTCAGCTCTTCAATGAACAATTGAAAATTTCTAACTTCCGACGTGTTCATCAATATTTGAAAAAAAGAACACGAATTTTTCAGACGTTGACTCTCGTCCTGACATCTCGGGCTTATCCAGTCGGAAAAGAAAGTCTGAAAGATTTATGGAAAATTTCTACATCTCAATCAGGTCGTGTGCGGCTCTTTTTCCTAAACTCATTCATCGGACGGAAGTTCTTGACAGATCCCAATTCAAATCATTTGACGTTTTCACTGCTGAGGAATTTACTTTATCTTGAACTTGAGTGTGTAAATGAGATTTTTTTTTACTACTAAGTTATTTTAAAAAGTAAGTCAGTTAGTTCTTTTCATTTATGTAACTGATGCTGGCTGCAAATTAGAAACTATTTTAACAAATCTTGATTATTAAATATATATGCAATTGTATTTTTGCAAAAATATGCGAAAGTAATAGCAAGTAGATGGAAAGGAAATTGGTTGCTAAAAATAACTTTGACTCACATTCTCTCGTAGTTTTAACTCCAATTAAAAAACATGCGATTTTTTTGTCGTTTGGAATACTTTTGCATAAAAAATATAATAAGCATGAGATAAGAGTAAGAGAAACTGTGTAAAACGGATTGAAAAATCGGATCGAACTGTAAAATTTGCAATTTTACAGTTTGCTACTGTAACATTAGCAATTTTGCAGTTAATTACTGTAATATTAGCAATTTTACAGTTTATTACTGTGAAATTAGTAATATTTACAGTTTATTACTATAAAAGTAGTTGTATTATACTGTAAAAATATTAGTTCATTTTTTGCAGTGTAAAAATTGATCCTAATTTTTCTGATCAATGTTTATTCAATATTGAAATGGTGATAACATATTAAACTTAGCAGAGAAATCTTGTGAAAAAACTGACCTAAATGGCCGATTCGCAATCATATGGCCAAAAATGATTCTCCCTTCATCTCTTTACATATTTTTCAATTTATTTTCTATTTTCGTCCGCCTTACTCAGCTCTCCAATGAACAATTGAAAATTTCTAACTTCCGACGTGTTCATCAATATTTGAAAAAAAAAGAACACGAATTTGTTAGACGTTGACTCTCGTCCTGACATCTCGGGCTTATCCAGTCGGAAAAGGAAGTCTGAAAGATTTATGGAAAATTTCTACATCTCAATCAGGTCGTGTGCGGCTCTTTTTCCTAAACGCATTCATCGGACGGAAGTTCTTGACAGATCCCAATTCAAATCATTTGACGTTTTCACTGCTGAGTAATTCACTTGAACTTGAGCGTGAAAGCGAGATTTTTTTTTTTTGTTGCAAGAAAGTAACTCTTATAAGTAAGTCTGCTAGCCGTTTGTCTAACTGATTCCGGTTACTAATTAGAAAATATTTGAACAAATCGTGCTTATTAAATATGTATAGGTGATTCTACAAAAATGGGCAAATTTGTGTTCCATACTGATTGTTCTTTTTGTTTTTAATTAAAAAAAAAACTATTTTGGGAATATTTTTATGCGTATTTTGCTCTATAATTCTGATTATCAACAAAGTTAATAAAAATATTACATTGAAATGTCATTCACCTGCCCTCTCTTATGGGTGCGATTTTTACAATCAATGGAATATAGATTTAAAAAAAAATAAGTGTATTTTTTTCTCAAGAGTTTTTTTTTTATAAATCTGAATATGTGTAAACCACAAAAAGCAAAATAATGTGAAAATAATATCTCAAAAAATGAATCTAAATTTTGTCCTAGCGATTATCAGTCATCCACATGTCTGAAAGGTATAGATATTTTTCTCTAAAATGTTTTATTTCAAAATCTAGCAACACATCTTAAAATGAAGCATGGAACTTTGTTATTCTTGCCTGAAGATTAATTTCGCTATTCTGCAATTACTTTTTGATAAACAGCAAGCTAAGCTCAACTTTCAAGGAAAGTGCTTTTCATCTTTGTCATTAACATGGCCAACAGAATGCAAGTAAAATGTACATATAAACATTTTTTGATGATGAGTAGTCCTAAATCTTACATTTGTAGGTTCTTATACGAAGTTACTCCGAAAAATATTCAGATATGACTTCTTGAGAACATATTACTTGTGTTTTGTCATCCATATGCCCTTTTTCTTATGCCAATCACATGCCCCAATATGAGACCCGTGAATGAATCAAAAGCCAATCTATGACAGTACAATGTTTAAAAAATTTTATCTAACAGTTTACAGGTTAAAAAGTTTCATTAATATACCTATTGTGTTTGTGTTATTCACATACTTATTGTGTTATTTATTTACCCCTTGTGTCATCCACATGTCCTTTTTAGCATTCACATGCCTTCAAAAAAATAAAAATGCAAAAATACAATAAAATACAAACATTTAAGCTCTGCTGATACTCTACTTTAATTATGCAGCTTATAAAGTGCATTGCGGATTTTTTTTTTTTTTCAGATTTTTAATTTTAAATTTATTTTTTGAAATCTACATGTTAGAAATATTCCCGTATTTGTAGAATCACCCATATGCAATTGTATATTTGCAAAAAAATGCTAAAAAAATAACAGCAAGTAGATGGAAAGGAAATCAGCTGTTAAAAATTCTATCAGGCTTTCTTACAAAACGCAAAAATATTTAAAACTAAACAATTTATTTTTAAATTTGAAATTTGCGATATTTTTCTTCAGATTTTCATGATTTGTTTTGTAACTATTTCTTTACTTTGCTATTTCTAGACGTTAAAACAGTCAGTCAAGGAAAAAAGAGTAAGTGAAAATTTTTTTGCTACTAAGTTGCTTTTTAAAGTAGGTTTGTTAGTTCCGTTTTTACTTATGTAACTGATCCTGGCTGCAAATAGGAAAATATTTGAAATAATAGTGCTTGTTAAATACATATGCAACCGTACAGTAGCAAAAATATGATAAAAAAATAATGGAAAGTAGATTGAAATAAGAGTCGGTTATTGAAGAACATATCAGGCTTGCTTACAAAACACATAAATATTTAAAGCTTACTAATATATTGACTTTTGAAATTATGAAATATTTTTCTTTAAGTTTTTATGGTTTATTATGCAATCATTTCTTTACTTTGAGAAAGTCTTCCCAGTAGTTAAAACAGTCAAAATCACAGAAGACTTAGAAAAAATAAGTCAAATTGAATTATATATTGTTTTATGTCTCAGGGTAGGTAAAACTTTTTTTTCATGTTATTTGTTTTTAAAATATATTTTAAGATATCTGCTTTTTTCTGTATGTATTCTAAATTTTTCATTTTCATGATTTTCAGCGGCCTGGGCAGGGGAAAGATTCGAAATGCAGTAATATTTCGCAGCATTTTTATGAACATCGCAATTTCTAATGTCACTGCAAGCTATTGTCAAGCGGATAGCAATATGATATGATAACGCAACTCCCTAAATAAAAACAAATAAATAAATAAAAATCATGGATGTTTGTTTTGTAAAAGGTCAGTCCCTAGTAAGAAGAAATCACATTAAAAATAATTCAAGATGCAGAAAGAAAACCGTCGAGCATTTTTACGTTTAAAAACTAGCACATAAATTTCTTAACATTTTAAGCTAAACTATTAAAATAATATAAATTGCGAATGAAAATTTTCTAATCGGCTAGTATACTTTGCAAATGTTTGTTTATTTCTTCTGAAATTTTTTAATAACCTTCAATGAACAGTCAAACATTGCTAGCGAAATATAAATACATAAATAAGTAGCTTTTAAATTAATGAGAATAAACTCATATTTAATAGTTAAGAACTTTGTTCTTATAATGAAAGATCGATATGATTTGGAAGAAAGTAAAGGAAAAAAATGTCAAACGCATTGTGATGATACTCAAGAGCTGCTCCTTAACAATTTATGCAGGCAACAGGTATCGATTTAAAATTGATAAATTCACGCTGTACAATAAGCTACAAGTTTCAACTTGCAAATAGTGATTCACCTTTGAAGGGTTCGTATGTTGTCGGCAAGTTATGTGTTGCAAATATCACTGATTTTTCACAGTGAGCGTTGCTTTTTAATTATGACAATAATATTCAATTAACAATATCATTTGAATTTGAATTGATATTTCAAGAAAAGACAGTTTTAGTTACAGCATCAGTATTTCGTATTTTCTGAACGTTATTAGTAAAGCAATCTTTAAGTTTATTCATGGGAATTGCTTAATATGTTATCGTTTTTAAACTACCATTTTGCGAGCAGTTTCTTTTTTACTTTATAGTTGAAAGAAGTATATTAAGCCGGTCAGTTGAAGATAACTTTACTTTTTTGAGCAAAATCCAGTGCAAGTGGGTAGATACATTCTTAAAGCTCTGGCAGTGCACCAGTTTTGAGTTTTGAGATTGTATTCTTGTTACAACTAATGTTCTGAAGTATTTTCCCCCTTATTCATCTTCTTCGGTGTTTCTGAAGACGGTGATTATTATTTTTTTAACCCATAGTTTGGCAATGTATCCTACAGGATACATCACTTTCTACATTTTTTAATTTGAATTAGGCGCCCTCTAGAGGGCTGGCTTTTAACCTATAGCATTATTCGAACCTTCTTTTTCAACATCTGTCGTTACTGTGGCTATTTACAAAGCAACGCTTTCAGGGTTATAAGAGTTACAGTGTGTTCTACCAAAACAACATAGCGTCACGTCGATTACAGATATGTTCTCTTTATTTTTTTATTATTTGCTTATTATTTTTATTGTTTATGAAATCTACAATAGTGCTAAATTAGCTGATATTGTGATTGAGTGAGCCACGTTTTATGTATTCTTATTTGCTACTCTAGCAGTGTATCCTACAGGATGCACAATTTATAAAACCGATTTTCTTTTCATTTTTTCCCATGAAATTTTTTTTTTTACTATATAATATTTTATGCATTTTACCCCAAAAAACTAAAATAAAAAAAAATTTGTCAACATTTTTAAATTTTTGATATGTGCCAAACTAAGGGTTAAAGTCAATACCGTTACAGTATTCACAATGATTCCTATTTTGCACATTATTGACGCTTACGATCTTGTACTTCAGTGTAGTACAGCAAAGTAACGTGGTCAGTATTTGTTCCGGAATGTGTATATTTTGTAGCAACTGGTTTTTTATACTGTAGAATGTTCAAACTGGAACGGGATTTATGTAAGAAAGCAAAAACAATTCATATTAATAAAATATTGAAATAAAAAGTTTTCCTCTTTAATGCTTCGTGGTTTTGTATGAAAGTTTTTTCTTGATGCTTAATTTTAATGTTTTTATTGCAGTTTAAATATTTTTCTGAAAAACTACTAGTTTCTGAAATGTAACCTGCAATTTTTTATTGAAAGCTAAAATGGATATTGCTTTTGCACTGAATAAATTGAACTCATATTTGCAGAAAGTTATATCTGGTAATTGTGTAAGATTTTTCCTATTCATATTTTAGACTAAAAATATATTACTTCATTCGTAAAACTTTTAATAACGTATATTTTTCATTCGGAGAAGCCCAATATTCAATTCTAAAATATATATATATCAAGAGTTTGTAGCATGTGAATATCATTTTTCTTTTGAATTTAAAATATACTCTTTATTTTTACAACATGCATTGAATTCAAAAAACTTCAATTCGACGTTTTGATTTTTAAAAATGTTCGTTTTCCATTTTTAAAAATCAAACCCTCCAAAATCAATCCTTCAATAATTCCATTCAATCCCGATCAAACCTTTCAAATATCTCATAAATAGGGCATTTCTATTTGACTCAGTTGTGTAGTTTGAAGAGTCATTTCAAAAAATATCGTAAAAAGAATTCGGCATGTTCAGACATAAATGGATTATTTTAAAAATCTCACAGAGGAAAAGAGTTTAAAGAAAAACATTTTTTTATGGAAAAAAAAAAAACTTATGGTTAAAAGAAAAGTTCTGTAACACGTGCGTAAAAACTATTATGCTGAATTGGATGTTATGTTACTTTTGATTTTCTTAAAGCGGTATTACAAATTTGTGTATTGTTAGAAAAAATACGCTAGAACGGAATCAGAAAAAAATAAATAAAACCATGAATGTCTTATGTATAATTTCTCTAGCCTGATTTTCTGCCACCACGCTAGATTTTTCTCGTCAATTAATCCAATTACATGATTAGCCCCCATTTTAAAGCAAATGGTGCATGCTACATGGTCGAAACGCTGCTTTCTTTTTGTCAGAAACCCGTTTTTTAATGTTTTTAAAACACATCACTTCAATGAATAACATGCGAAAGTTAAGACGTACACTGCAAAAAATAAATTGTTGCTTGTACAGTATAATACTGGAAGCAGAGGTTCCAGCTTGAAATACACTGTAAAAAGCACAGTAATAAACTGTAAAATTAGCAATTTTACAGTTTAGTACTGTAAAGGAGCAATTTTACAGTTTAGTACCAGAATTTTACAGTTTATTACACCAAAATTAGCTATATTATACAGTGAAAACTACAGTATAATACTGGCAACATAGGTTCCATTTTAAAACTGTAAAATGCACAGTAATTAACTGTAAAATTAGCAATTTTACAGTTTATTACAGTAAAATTAGCAATTTACTGTTTATTACAATAAAATTAGCAATTTTTACAGCTTGTTACTATCAAATTAGATGTATTATACCGCAAAACTAAGATCCATTTTATACAGTGTATTATTTATCAGAAAGAGAAAAAGTATTGAAAAAATCAAAATAAGAAGCATCATTAGGAAAAAATAAGAAAAAAAACACGGTTTTTCTATGTTTTGAAATTTTTTAAACTTAAATGTATTTACAAATTTTTCAGCCATTGCAATATAAAAATCTTTAGCATTCATGAAAACAAGAAAGGCTTTTCGTTCAGAAATCAGATTTTAAAACAAAGTGAAATCGGTTGGAAATAATACTTTGCATTAAAAAAATATTCTCATACATCGAAGTAATTGTGGTTATTGAAGCTACTAATGTCTTTTCCAGCTGTGCCAACGACCCCAGAGAACCATTATTCTGTGTTAAAAATGATTAATCAATTAGAAGATCGATTCGAACAAAATAAGCTTTATAAAGAAAGAGGTTTTTTTACATTAAATTCAGGAATTTATTCTCATTAAAAGCATTTGGGTTTAGGGCACTTAACAATTTAAAAAATATCAGTTATTCTTGAAGATGCTTTTCTTTTCTTTTTATTTCTGTGTTCTTTCCTTTTTTCTTTTCTTTTTGTCTGTTTGAAACAATATCTTTTACGTCTGGGAAAAAAATCAAAATTTCTTGTTGGAGCTTGAAAAAAATAAATATTTTTATGGTTTATGTTTTATTTGTTTTCCTTTACTTAGTACCCCTGCGTGTCAGTTATTTGTTTCAAATTAATAGCGTGCATGTTTGTTGCTAAAAAAAATGCAATGGACAATATTGTATCTCTGAACCAGAACGATGTAATTATAAAAATGACGATTTTAATTTTACCACTGTGTGTAAAATCTTATTCCGCATCAACAATGAGAATGTCATTCTATAAGAAACAAAAAATTCTACTTAATTTTTTTCCAGAATATATACTGCGACAAAAACAATTTTAAAAATCTTACGTTTTTTCCCGTCTAAATGAATGACCATAGTTTTCTCTCGTACCCATAAGGGGGAACAATCTCTACTAATAATAAAGCTGAAGGTGGTTCTGTCTGTCCTTCTTTCTTTCTTTCATTCTGTCTGTCTGTCTGTTACGCGCGTAGCGCCAAAACCGTTCGGTCGATTTTCATGCCACTTGGCACAAAATTAGTTTGTAGCATGTAGTTTTGCACCTCGAAGCGATTTTTCGAACATTCCATTTCGTTCTTTTTCTATTCGAATTCTTAGAGGAAATTCGATAAAATAGGGAAGAAATATTCCATACACATTTTCAAGTCTTATGTCATTCGAAAGCTTGAAATTTTCTGCACAAAATGACGTTTTTTCGAAGTTTCTACGATCATCAGGAGAGCTGTAACAATTGTTTTTAGAATCCCGAAATTCAAGGCTTACCTTCAGTAAAGCAAGCCAAACGATTCTAAAATGGCTTTGCTCGCGAATAAAATTTGTTTGAAAATAGAGATGAAATGAATTATTTTATCAACGGAAATCAACTTTTCATGTTGTTACCATGGTTACGTTTTTATTTCGTTCTTTTTCCCTTAATAATTTTAAAAATGTATTTGTTTTTGTAACAATCCAAACTCCAAGCCTTATTAAAATTAGTCAAATGAAATATTAAAAACCGTGATAAGATGGCACCTGTCAATCAAATGAGAAATCGAGTCCTTTCCTTAAAATACAGGATACCATTCTAAATTTATCGTCTGCAAAACATGTTTTACTTCATTATTAATTTATTTCAATATAAACTGCAGCAAATGGCTTGAGTGAACGAATTTAGCTTTTAATTTATCGTTTGCTGGTTGATCTTTGTCGATGTTTATTGTTTTTACTAGCGGTACCCGCACGGCTTTGCCCGTGGTATAAAATTAAAAGTTCATTTGTAAAATAATTGATATAGCAGAAAAAATGCTCTATTTTAGTTTTATTCAACTATAATTCCTTCAAAGTGATATAAAGATCTGATATGGACCCCACACTACTTAATTTTACGTGTAAATTTCTTAGTAGATGCCTTAAGTGCTAAAATAGTGCTTGGAGTGAGCAAGATAACAATTCAAACATTTGTATCCCTAGTTTGCTACGAAACAATGCAAAAAAATGTTTTACAATGATTTATCTCCTAAATATCATCGATTTTAACATCATTCAGTGGATTTTTCGCAAAATATCGCCAACAGCGCCAAATTGAACCTAAATCAAAAAAAAAATTTTTTTCGCCAATTGGCGTCAAATACTTGGCGATCAAAAGCTTGGCGATATATCGCCAAGTGGTCGCGCCAATTCATATCACTTTTGTTAACCAATTCATATCACCTTGCATTGAAAACACTGATTTACCCGACAAATGGGGTAAAACACCCCCTTGGAACATTCGAATGCAACCCCAAGGGAGATGGACAAAAATAAGCCAAAAGAGAAAATAAGAACAATTTTGTTGATAACAGGAACCAACAGAAATCTTACCAAAGTTTAAGAGAAGAAGAAAGTTTTCTTTCCTAGCTTAAAAAACAAAATAATACATTTTCCGAAATGAAACACTTTAAAAAAACGATGCAATATCGCAATTGATACGATATTTCGTTAATCTGTGCTTTAGGTACCCTTTTCTCGCTAAATGAACGATAGGCGCGCCAAGCGTGGTAACCCTAGCTATTTGGCGTAGTTGACTTTTTGAAAACGCGCCAAGCAGGGTCCCAAAGCATCTTCACCGCTTCACCGGGAAAAAGACAGGGTTGCCAGAGAATTGGAACAAAAAAAAACTACGCCTCCTCTAAAAAAAATATTACAAAATACTACTGTTTCCAAACGTTGCCAAAATCAATGTTGCTGAAATGCGAAATCTATGAAAATGAAAAAAAAAAAAAAAATCCGCCAAATCTTTTAATTAAGTCATTAGTGTATTGGAAACAGGGTTGCCAGAAACATACTACGCTCCTTATTTGGGCCGAAAAAATACTACCGTAGAATCAAAAATACTACGTCTGGCCGTAGCCTACGAAGATAGACGCTGGCAACCCTGGAAAAAGAAAGAAACAAAAATAAGTATGAACACGTAACCATTGTAACAACATGAAAAATTGATTTCCGTTGATAAAATAATTCATTTTATCTCTCTTTTCAAACAAATTTTATTCTAAAGTTCAACCATTTTAGAATCGTTTGGCTTGCTTTACTGAAGGTAAGCCTTGAATTTCGGGATTCTAAAAACAATTGTTACAGCTCTCCTGATGATCGTAGAAACTTCGAAAAAACTTCATTTTGTGCAGAAAATTCCAAGCTTTCGAATGACATAAGACTTGAAAATGTGTGTGAAATATTTCTTCCCTATTTTATCGAATTTCCGCTAAGAATTCGAATAGAAAAAGAACGAAATGGAATTTTCGAAAAATCGCTTCGAGGTGCAAAACTGCATGCTACAAACTAATTTTGTGCAAAGTGGCATGAAAATCGACCGAACGGTTTTGGCGCTACGCGCGTAACAGACAGACAGACAGAAAGAAAGAAAGAAAGAAGGACAGACAGAACCACCTTCAGCTTTATTATTAGTAGAGATTATCATTGTGAAGAATAATGCACGAAATTTCTATGACTAATACTTAAAATTTTTAGGATCAGTTGAGTTTAAAAGAAAAAATTGCTCCAAATATACTTTTGCAATGTGATTATTTATTGTTGGACTAATTTGCAGCAATAATTGCATTTAATAAATAATAAAAGACAATATTAAAAATTATTTTTTTGGCGACTTTTTTACAATTTGGCATTCAATTCTATTTCAGTATATTTACTTCTATCTTATTGCGATATTGCAACGTTCTTTCTAAAGTATGTCATTTCGGAAAATGTATTATTTTGTTTTTGAAGTTAGGAAAGAAAACTTTCTTCTTCTTTTAAACTTTGGTAAGATTTCTGTTGGTTTCTGTGAGCAACAAAATTTTTCTTATTTTTTCTTTTGGCTTATTTTTGTGCACCTATCTTTGGGGTTGCATTTGAATGTCCCCAAGGGGGTGATTTACCCCTTTTATGGGGTAATCAGGGCTTTCAATGCAGACCAAAGTGATATGAATTGGAGCGACCACTTGGCGATATCTCGCCAAGCTTTTGGTCACCAAGTGTTTGACGCCAATTTGGCGACATATCGCCAAGTTGGCAATAAATTTAGCGAAAAAAAATTTTTTTGGGGGTTCAATTTGGCGCTATTGGCGATATTTTGCGAAAAATCTACTGAATGATGTTAAAATCGGCGATATTTAGGAGATTAATCATTGTAAAACATTTTTTTGCATTGTTTCGTGGCAAACTAGGGATGCAAATGTTTGAATTGTTATCTTACTCACTTCAAGCACTATTTTAGCACTTAAGGCATCTACTAAGAAATTTACACGTAAAAGGAAGTAGTGTAGGGTCCATACCAAATTTTTATATCATACTTTGAAGGAATTATAGTTGAATTATAACTAAAATAGAGTATTTTTTTCTGCTATATCATTTTTTTACAAATGAACTTTTAATTTTATACCACGGGCAAAGCCGTGCGGGTACCGCTAGTTTATAATAAAACTGCAAAGACATTAGGAGTTTTTAAATGAAAAGTTAGAGCTTTTTACCTGATTACATCAAAACTAGGATTTAAAAGTTTTCAACTAAATTGGCAAGTATTTTCCTTGCATGTGCAGTAGGTTTATATACACTGAAGTAAACATACTTGAAAATTAGTCAAAAAGCAATTTATTACATATTCTTTCAACTTTAGAATTTATTAAAACTTTTGGTTTTCACCCAAATTTTACTCTTATATATTAAATAAACGAGAAGCATCCTGGTTGCATTTAATACGAAGCGATTAGCATTTATACTAAAACAGTTCTAATCCTCCCGTATACCTTTTAAACTATAATATTAATTTTTCCCTTAGTTGAAGGAAAGATGAGATGTCACCATATTTACTCAACTGGCAGTGTTAACCGTAACAGAGAATTTAAACTTCTTATTAGTGTTTTGGGTGAATTAATTAGCGTTTGGGTTGTCATAGCTTATCTGAAAGTGAGAATAACTTGTTTTCGTGTATATCGTTGTATATATACTGTAAAATATGACTGTTGTTTTTACAGTATAATACAGCTAATTTTATAATAATAAACTGTAAAAATTGCTACTTTTACAGTACTAAACTGCAAAATTGCTAATTTTACAGTTTTAAACTGCAATCTCTGCGCACCAGTATTATACTGCTGTTTTCACAGCATAATACAGCTAAGTTTGACGGCAATAAACTAAAATTCCTAACTTTATAGTAAGAAACTGTAAAATTGATATTTTTACAGTTTATTACTGTGCATTTTGCAGTTTTATTGTAAATTGGAACCTTGGCTGCCAGAATTATACTGTAAAAACAACAGTTCACTTTTTGCAGTGTAGCGTCTATAGAGCGTACCTAAACTTTTCTTAATCATAATAATATATTAAATAAATGCCACTTAGATATATAGAGAAAAACAGTAAGGTTAATTGCAAGTACATTGACTATACTGAATGAGATTTTCCCTCTTTACATTTAAAGTAAAACAGAATCATAAACGATTTTTAAAAAGGGGATGACATTTTGATGACCTTATGACTATCTCGCTCAAGTGTTATTACAT
>JAXGGA010021865.1:0-15914 GCA_038373865.1 Uloborus plumipes | reverse complement strand
AATTTGTCTGCGTACGCCACTGCCCCCTCCCTACATCTAAGTTCGGCACGCCCCTAGTTGGGTCATCGGAATAATTTTTTGAGATTATTACAAAAGACAAACATACGAATCTGACGAGTTACTCTTTAAGCTTGCATTGATTAACTGCGAAAGAAAATGAGAGCATCCCTAGAAAAGAGTCTCTCTTCCCATAACATCGTGTCATTCGTGATGAATTCTCCTGAGTGTAAATGATGCGATGAAAAGTATTTTAGCGAAGCCTGCAGTCGATTTGATAAGCATGAGTCACTTTCTTCCTCTTATTTTGACACAACAATCAGGAAAGAATTCCGAGCTCCGACGAGACTGGTTTCAAAACAGTATCTGTGTCTTACTTGCTTTTACCAAATATGGAAAAAAGTTGATCCCTATTTGTCAAAAAATTATTCTTTTCTGAAAGAGAAAGAATAAAAATGCAATTGAACTCACTTTTTTTCTTGTATATGTCACCCTTAAAGTATGAAATCCGTTATTTTATAGAATACCTATTTGCGTTTCGTTTAACAATATGGAAAGTAGCGGGGGAAAAAACGTTAATTTCGAATTCAAATAAAGATAGTTTTTGAAGGACGGCAAAAATACCAAAGCATAAAACAATGAGAATACTTTTTCGCCATACTCTCAAAATGTCAACGACAAATACATTTACATGTCACCCCTACTGCATTTATGAATTATTCCAGGCCAAAATTGCTTCTTTTTCATTTTAACTGTCTATCATTAGTTTATTTATAGAATACTTAGTTCTTTCAATTTAGATAAATTGTTTATTTTACACTTTAACCGTCTCTCATTAGTTAATTTGTAGAATACCTAGTTATTCCATAGAATAACCAGTTTAAGTGTCAAATTATTAACATAGTACACACTTTATCGGACACGATCAGTTATTTCATGGAATAACTAGGGGTTCGATGAAATGACTGCATTATATACTTTAACGGTAACATTTATATTTCCCTTTCGAAAAAAAAAAATCTTAACGAGCAATTGTCGCAATTCACAGTTATTGGCCGTTATTTCACCTGTGTGATGATAGCTATTATGTATTTCATCCTTCGCATCTAATTTGCTTATTTTTAGAAAAAAAAATTCAAAAGACAAAGAACGTTTCTTTACATCGTATCAAGCAATCAAATGTTGTAATTAACCTGTTAGTATCAAAACAACTGGTGCTGTGAGCTGGTGATGCGGAAACGACTTCACCGGTAGACAAATAAAATGTAGTGCCCCCCTTTTTCCCCCTCTCTCGTATTGCGCATTTATCAAATTATCGAACGTGTTATGTCGACCCATTGATATATCAAACTCGAAAATTATTATAAATCGACGTTACAACCGAACTAGTATATGGCCTATGATTCTGCTCTTGTGGAAATTACTCACAATCCTGATTGACAACAAGCCACAACCGGACAACAAGACCACAAGATCCGGAAGATTTTTCAAAACTGCTGCGAAAAAAGAACTTTTCTAAGTATTGTACTAAGTTAACTTCTGTGTTTAAAGTGGAGAAGTGACATAATTAGATGCTTTGTGTGCCGGCATCTGCTCGCGTTGTTTTCTTTGTCATTGTGCTTAAAAATGTTGTGTGTATATCGTAACTTGATGTTAAGAGTGCTTTTTCAATAAAAGTGCTCTTTAACGTTAAGTTTCATTAATAACAACACCATCAAATGACGGATGTTGTTATACCATCTCTCCTGAAAAATTGAGATGGTGCCATCCTCGAGGAAGATAATTCACTGTACAAACTGAATATTGTTTTCACAGTATAATACAGCTAATTTTATAGTACTGAACTGTAAAAATTGCTAATTTTACAGTAATAAGCTGTAAATTTTCTAATTTTACGGTACTAAACTGCAAAATTGCTAATTTTACAGCAAGAAACTAAAATTGCTAGTTTTACAGTTTATTACTGTGCATTTTACAGTTTTAAATTGGAACCTCGGCTGCCAGTATTATACTGTAAAAACATCAGTTAATTTTTCGCAGTGTAGTATACGAGATCCGGTTGCAGTTTTTCTGCATCTATCGAGTATTGTCATCACATATACATCAAATTAAAGCCATTTTTTTCTGAATCTGAAAAACTAAGGTTGTCGGCATTTAGGTGTTTTCGAGACGATGTTTTTTCTAAGTTAGCATCGGCGGCCGATGCCAATGTCCGATGAAGAATCTTTCAACCATCGGCGCCGATGCTTCGGCTGACAGGGGTGCCCACAGGAGGGGGAGGGGGTTATGGCGGAAGTTGCTCCCTCAAATTTTTTTGGGGGATTTTTTTTCACTAATTTATTAATTTATTTTTAATTTAAATTATTTGCTGATTGATTTTAATAAAAATTATTCATTAATTATTTTTTTAATTTAAATTATTTCTTTTATTTCTTTATTGCTTATTTATTTATTTATTTGTGCTCGTGTGTGTGTGTGCTTGGAATGTCTGGAAGAGAAAAAAAGCGATTCTATTCTGCGCATTGTTCGAACTTTAAAAAAATTAATAACTTAAAAAAAATTGTTACAATTAAAAAAAATAAATAAATAATGTTGAAAAAATTAAATAAAATAAAAAAGGGATAAAAATAAATAAAAAGCTCAAGAGATCTGTGAAATATTTTTTTTTTGGGGGGGGGGGGAGAATTCGCACCATTGAGCTGGGGGGGATGGGCACCCCTGGGTCGAATCTTAGTGATTGGTGGTGCTTAAATAAGTCAACAAAAACTTGAACAAAACTATGGGATTTTAAATAAACTGTTCGATAAGAAACAAGAGCTGGTCAAACACAAAAAAGTGATGACCATATTAATTTACAAACTTAAAAAAAATCCATCGAAGTAACAAAAATGCAGGACTCGTCGACGTTAAGTTTAATGATGATTTATTTCCTACAATCGACAAGTTCATGTTTCTTTATGAGTGAAGTTCAAACATTGTGTCTACTATCTGCCAAAGCCAGAAATTGAAGTAATATTTTACTGCGATTTCAGACCGTTTTGCTCTCTGGTCGGGGAACTTATTTATATTCTTCTCACCCTGCCGCTCCCTCCCCCCTCCCCACTCGAGAGAAGGCCACCAAAGAATGTTCAGTTCTCTTTTCTCTCTACCGAAGGTCGCTGCGAGGTTTGAAATACGAACTGGTGTCAAGTTGGTATTTAAGGACTGAGCATTAAAACTTAATAATTACAGTCTACTTGATTTACGACGTTTTAAATGTTTCGTCTCCCTATGAAGCGCCGATAATTTATTTCCCTCGCATTAGATTCCACTGATTGGTCAGAGAAATCGCTTTCAAACAGCGCACGTCGTGGTTTTTATTTTCAATACTCGTCCTTGCTGGCTGTGAAAACATGTTCGAAAAAAACATGTATAATGCATGAAATATACGGACGGGTTTGTGAAAAAAAAAGAGGCGTGGTCGGTATTTGCCATTTGGATAATCTGTTTATATTTCCGCATTTGTATAATTTAATATTTTGCGAGTTGAATTACTGAGCGACGAAGACATCCTAAGATTTGGATTAATGTAAAACGATTGCCATATTCTCTTATATCGGTAAACGCTCGATGCAACCCATTTTTTGTTTCTGGGTAGTTAATTTTGTTTTACAATGGTTTTTGTATGCATGAAAAAACTTTTTTCGCTGCAAACCTTAAAACGGCTTACCTTTTCGAGTGAAATTTTAACTGCTTTTTATTACATAAAATTCATCGACAGCTCGGCTATGTCATCCAGAATTTTTCCAGTTTCATCCTCATTCGAAATCATCAGTCTGGCTTTGGCAGTAACCGAACTGGAGGTAGAAATCATCAAAGTGCCAAACAAACTGGTAGCTAATGTAAAAATAACACACCAGCGAGAAACCACAGCAATGGTACGGTTCAACTCGTACATTGAAGATATTACGAAAGTATTTTATGATCGGTGTATTTTATGTAGTTCTGCCTCAGTCCTGGTTTGGGATGCTAATTTATTGCTTAATACTTTTTATTTCTTCGAGGTAGATGGAAATTAAGAAAACAATGTGTATCATTAGTTACCATAGAGTTCTGCAGTTCAATTCCCCATTTTTAACCATCATTTTTGGTCTTTCACTTCAGATTCTTGCTCATCCGGGCAGCTTCCGTGCGACGACGGGCAATGCATCCACTGGAAGTCGTGGTGTGACGGACCTGTACACTGTAACGATGAATCCGACGAAAAGTACTGCCTGACTGTAAATCCCAACGATCTAAAAGGTTGGATTCTTGCTCATTATTCATTCACTGTAAAAATGAATGTTGTTTTTACAGTAGAATACAGCTAATTTTACAGTAATAAATTGTAAAAATTACTAATTTTACAGTATACTAAACTAAAATTGCTGATTTTACAGTAATAAACTGTAAAATTGCTAATTTTGCAGTTTATTACCGTGCATTTTAGTTTTAAACTGGAACCTCTGCTGCCAGTATTATACTGTTGTTTTTACAGTATAATACAGCTAAATTTTAAGGCAATGTAAAATTGCTAACTTTACAGGAAGAAACTAAAAATGCTAGTTTTACAGTTTATCACTGTGTATTTTACAGTTTTTAATTGGAACCTCGGCTGCCAGTATTATACTGTAAAAACAACAGTTCATTTTTGCAGTGTTTGCTAGAAAAAAAGGAAAAACCGAAGCTTGACCCCCCCCCCCCGTAAGTTGGCCACCTGTCTAAGTAGACCGCTTTTGTAAGTAAAGAATTAGTTCTATATCACACGTATAAACCTTTACAAGCTGACAGCTTTGTCTTAAGTTGAGCACTAAAGTACTGCATATCTCAAGAGGTTAACTTACACAAATTTCACTGGATCAGTATTAATTGGGTAAGAAATTGTATAAACACTTACGAGCAACAACTTTGAGGTTATAGAACTCTCTGGTAAGTTGACCTCCGACATTGACAATCTGACAATCTTTACCTGATTGGGGTTTTGGACAGGACAGTTAGCTTTTGCTGTAAAAAAACTGTCTTAAAACTGTTCGAAAGTCTTAAACTGTCTAAAAGTAAGCAAAAGCTAAAGGCGTCTAATATAATATAAGAAATGCATAAATACAAATTTTAATTAGTTGTAATTAATAAATATTTGACATTTTTTTTTTCTGAAAAGTTAACGCTAAAAATATTTTAAGTAAGAAAGTAAATTCGCTCATAACGCTGTTGCTTAGTGAAAATGTTGCCCTATGAAAAGTTGGTAGTGTTTTGAAAAGAAGTTTGTATACCTACCAAATACTAATAACTTAACAGAAACTAATTTCAATCCCATTTTTACTAAAAAGAAAGTTTTTAAACAGTGTTATATTTACAAAGAAAAATAGCTTATTTTTGGAATTAAAAAAAAAAATCTTTAAATCCTAGGCTTAAAAATAATATATAGATGGATCAGCACTTGTATTTTAAAATTAGGGATTTTTAAAAAATATTTAATGTATTTTAAAACTATATTGAACAAAAAAAATAGCTATTTGATAATTTGTATTTAAAAAGATAATTTTTTTATGCTTTAGTTGCTTTTATTCTGTTTTTGATAGTTGCTCACAAAAAACAGTTTCACTAAAATTTGGTTTTGGACACTTTCGACACCTGAACCCTGGTTTTTACCGTCCTGTCCATCTTACATTTTCTCATTGTCCACATACTAGCTTTCCTCATAACTTTTCTCAAACTTGTTCTAGAATGCAGTTGAATGCAACAGTACTAATGCAAACAATATCATGTAGTTTCCCATGGTGCAGTATAGTCTAATAAGGCTCTTGCACAAAAATCAATAGAACTAGTCAACTGTTTTTCACGAAAATGTTTTTGCACGGTTCAGCTCTGCTTATCGTAATAAGATTTTTGTGCTGTTAAACCAATTCAGACGTACCAACTATAAAAACTTCTCGATGAAAAAAAGGGGCCGGGCGATATTACTACGGGTGCAGGTGTATGACCCGAAACCTGATCATTCTCTCCCAGATTCGAGAGATTAAAATATCTCATAGGGCTTGTCTTCAGGGGTCATAGTTAAAGCAGGTATCTACACGCAGAAAAAATTTTTCAACTCGACTTCAACTTTTCATTCAACTACCTGAAAGAAATACACGGATATTTTCTTGACGAAGCTGACTGAAGTTGCGGTTGAATTGGCAGTTACGTTGAACGAATTTTCCTATGTGTGACACTGATACGCGCTTAAGCTGCAACACTAAAAAAATTGTGTAACCTTCGTCCGTAATACCGGTGACAGCATAGCTGCTATAACGCAAAGAAGTAACTTAACTGATAAAGCCAGTGTAACGTTACGCATCGCTCATAACGTTAAACCAGTTTTATCAGTTAAGTTACTCCATTGCATTAGAAGTAGGTTTGGATGCATATGCTGCCACTGCTTTTAGTAAGTAAGGTTGCGCATTTTTTTTTACAGTGAATGAACTTACAGTACACAAACTCATTCAATTCATATTGTTTCTTGTGCCCTACTCTAGTCTCACTCAGTCCCATTCACTTGACTCAACGTGAATCAAAAATCTCTTATACTTTCAAGTGAACGGAGACGACAGTTTTTGTTACCAAGTGAACAAAGGCTCTGATTCGGAGTGAAGTGAATTGGACTGAGTGATTAACTTCCCTTGGAAAGATACTTGGAAAAAGTCTGATTTCTATTCTTTCTGATCCTGTTTCTGTAGCTAACTCCAAACTGAACGGCTGCTTGGACGAGTTGCACTTCCAATGTGACAATGGCCTCTGCATCCCGCTGGCCGGAAAGTGCGACGATTTGCCCAACTGCGAAAACAGAGAAGACGAGGAAGGCTGCGGTGGGTATTTTTCTGCTTATATCCAACTTTGGATCTACCCTCTAGTAGCATAAATCAACTTACAGACACATTCACCAACCGAGCTGAATAGCCAGACACCTGAATCGTTGTAGCTAATACACCCACAACTATGTCATAGCATCCTGATACTGCAGTTTCGTCCTTATTCTGGACTCATCAGACAGGAATAGCTAATGATCGAGCTGGAAGCAAAGATCCTCTTATTGTAGCTAAGATTGCCTACCAGCGAGTGTCCGCAAACCATCGTGCGACCCAACACTAAATTTGAAGACAAAAGCTAGGCAATATGCCATACGCACCCTTGGGTACCATTGTACCCAGCGTGGGTACTATGGTTTGCGGACGCTCGCTGGTAAGATAAATTCATTTTATCTACCAGTTTGTTGCAATCTTAGCTACAATAAGAGGATCTTTGCCTCCAGCTCGATCATTGGCTATTCTTGACCGATGAGCAGAGAATAAGGACGAAACTGCAGTCTCAGGATGCTATGACCGAGCTGTGGGTGTATTAGTTTCAGTTCTGCCTTAGCCCTGGCTTTTGGGCCGTAACTGATTGCGTATAACCTGAATCTTTGGTTGAAGCCTTCTGATTGGTTGAAAAGGGCCAGAATGAAGAGTTGGAATGTTTAACTGTGGTCTAGTTTTGATGAGGAATGTTATTGTTAATGTTCTCTTTGGGGACTTAGGGAGAACTTCCTTTTCTTTCTATAAAGGAGGCATCACACATGGAAAATGTGTTTAATGCAGCTCCCAATCCGAAATTTCAACTTTTCATTTAACTATCGGCCAGAAATAGCATAGGAAATGAATGGGTAAGTTCGCAGGCCAAAGTTGAAAAGGAGAATCGAAGTTGTGGTTAAGCCGGGAGTTGGACTGAACGAATTTTCCTTTGTGTGATACTCTCTTTACTAGGACGATTAATCATAACACTACTAATGCATAAACGAGTGCACTGTGATACATCAAATAATTCTTAAAATTGGAAAAGCATCAATGAATATTTTTTAAACTCATAAATAGGTTTTAACCTAAAACTGGTGCCATATCTATTTAGTTACTCACAAATAAGTTACTTAATGTGCTTTAAAAAAATAAAGAAAAATTTTTTGAATGCAAAAATTGTGGTACTGTCATCCTCGCTTAATCGGGTAACGGATAAACGAATACGCCGCTAAAACGAATAAAATTTCCTGGAACCGAATGTTACCCATGCCACAGACGCAATGTTAAAGATCCCCGCTTAAACAAATACTCCGCTTAATCAAATAATATTTCCTGGAACCGACAGTATTCGTTTAAACGGGGCCGACAGTATTTCATTATCTGAGCTGGCTATCATTTGCATATTGAAATTGATTCAGCTCAGAGAATTAAACTGCACCTCTTTTTTCATGTTATGCCCATTTACTGCTATATTTTTTACTTCATTCTACCTATTTCATAAACAAAACTTACATCACTTTGCTTCCTTCAGATTTCTCTTACGAAGAGCATCTTCTAGCACCCATTGACGACGAATTCAACGACGAATTCAACGACGAACTCAACGACGCTACAGAGACCTTCCCCACAGAGACACCTCCCGACTTTACGACCCTCACCCCAACCACTCCGACCCCAACGACGAAACCTCCGCCTCTGCCTTCAACCACCACCACCACCACCACAACAACAACAACGACCACGACGACGAAGCCGCCGCCCCAGCCTTCCTCCTCCACCACCACTTCGACCACGACGACGAAGCCGCCGCCCCAGCCTTCCTCCTTCACCACCACTTCGACCACGACGACGAAGCCGCCGCCCCAGCCTTCCTCCTCCACCACCACTTCGATCACGACGACGAAGCCCCCATCTGTGGTCGTCCACGGCGACACGCCCTCCTGGATTCCGACCCGAATGGAAGTCCTCCGCAAGTCCGTCCAACACGTGATCGCGGCTCGAGACACGTCGTGGGGGTGGGGCGACTTGACCCCGAGGATGGTGACGGCGATGTTCCTGGCGAACGAGAGCTACTTCGGCTACGACAACCACGACGGCTTCATGACCAAGAAGGAGCTGGAACTGCAACTGGCCCTGTACCTCGTGAGGTGGCAAAAGGAGTCGTTGAGGTAGGAAACGGATCTGTTCTTCAGCAGTTTAACCCTTTATGCCTCGACGGGACTCAGAAGTCCCGCTTATATTAATGTAGCATTATGAAAATCCTAAATGGCTGGAATTTCGCTGAAGCTTAAAAGTGCCACTCCTTGTACCTTGCTGAGAGACCGACAAATTGTACCTGCGATCAGAAACAGTTTTCTAAAGGGCCCTAAGGCGTAGGTGGCCTTAGACCCCCGAGAATTTTTATTCTCGGTATATATGTTTTTCGATATATTTTCAACTAAAAAATAAAAAAAATCATAAAAATTCATTGTAAAATTAATTTGGGACATAAAGTGTTAACATAAGTGGATTTTCAAATCGGATACCAAAAATTACAAGGTTAATACAAATGATTAGTTCGCTTGTGAAACGCTATACGTACAATAGTATTGCACGTGCAACGATGATTAATGTAGGCAAAGAACCACAAACTCATCAAGTTTTGGAATTGTATTAACCAGTTGCTGATATACGAGTGTAGTATTTTTAAAATGGTGACAAAACAAGAAAAGTGGTTCTTAGTGCGCGTTGCAGTATGCGATGCGGGATGTTCATTTGTTCTAGAAGAGTTGTGGGAGCACACACACACATTAATAACCGTGTTTTCTTATTTATGACTCCCCCCCCCCCCCCCGAAAGCGTCGGAAGAACTCAAGGATATCATCCGCGTGAGTGATGACTATTACCAGATGACGCTGGACGTTACCAGGACGATGCTGGATATTGCCAGGACGTAACAAACACTGAAAGAGAACCACTTTTCTTGTTTTGTCGCCATTTAAAAATAATGACACTCGCGTTACCAGCTTGTTAATACAATTCAAACTCTTGATGAGTTCGCAGTTGTTTTCACATATTTTTCATCGTTGTACGTGCAATACATTTAGATGCATAGTCTTTCGAAAAACAATGAATCACTTCCATAAGCACACACACAATTGGACAAAGTGCTATCTATTAGTGTTGTCACGATTTTCCCATCAAATTTCACTCTCTCCTGACTTTTTTTCACCCTTCACTTTACCCACTCACCACGAGTGCCCCCCCCCCCCTCCCAAGCTCAGTGGCGCAAATTCCAATCCAAAGTTTTCCCTAACCCTCTTGTGATTTTTATTTTTACCTCTCTTTTTTTTAATTTATTTTCTAAATGTTATTCATTTTTTTTTATTATAACTATTTTTTATATATGATTATTTTTTTAAAAGTTCGAATTCTACAAGGCAAGCTTTCCTTCAATGAATGAATGTGCCGCTAGCTCGGTTACATCTATTTTTGATTGATGAGTGCAGATGAAGACGAAAACGATAATTTTACACAGATGCACGAATGACGACAAACACATGCTTCAAGATGTAAACAACACCATGCGAATGTTTGATTAACAAATTTTGGAATGAGTTGTTACTTTTTACTTCCATTTACGTTGTAAAGGAAGTATTGTGATCACAAAAAAAAATTCACTCAAATTTCGGTCTAAATTTTGACTTTGCTCACCCCCGAATGAATGTCGTGTAGATTTTTCGACCCATCAGCACGTGCATATGTACCTAACATACAAACAGCCGAAAAATCCATTTCGACCATTCCGGAGTAAATTACGACGAGTTTTCTCGTGACGTCTGTATGTACGTATGTGCGGATGTATGTGCGTATGTATATGTGTCGCATAACTCAAAAACTGTATGCCGTAGAAGCTTCTGTTTTGGTATGTAGGCTCTGAGGGGGGGTCTAGTTGCGCACCTCCCCTTGTGGTTGCATTTGAATAATCCCAAGGGGGTCTTTTACCCCTTTTTGGGGGTAAATCAATGTTAATTTCAATGCAGATTAAGTGATATGATTTGGCGCTACCGCGCTTGGCGATAAATCGCCAAGCTTTTAGTCGGCGATATGTCGATATGTCTTGGGACAAATTTGGCGAAAAAATGATGTTTTTGAATTTGGATTAAAATTGGCGCTCTTAGCGATATTTTGTGAAAAAATCACTGAATTATGTTAAAATCGGCGATATTTAGGAGATTAATCATTGTAAAACATTATTTTGCATTGATTGGTGACAAACTGGAGTGTAAATGTTTGAATTGTTATCTTGCTCATTCTAAGGCACTATTTTAACACTTAAGGCATCTATTATGGAATTTAAACGTAAAAGGAAGTAGTGTGGCGTTCATACCAGATTTTTTACTTGCTAAAATGTTTCTTGCTGAAATGTTTCATAGGTATTATTATTGATATCCGTGCATTTAAAGAGTGTATACTTTCTATAGGGGCACTCTATTTCTTTCTAACTTAACCATTGACCACTTGACCCCATTGAAATTATATGATTATTCCCTAATTTACTGAAAAATACTCAAACCATGAAAGGTAGCATGTATTTAAGTAATAACGAAGTTTAATTCTCATCAGTATATGTCCATTGGTTAACCGCTTTCCTTACATATTTTTTAATTTGATTTTTACATACTAGGAAACGAAACAAAACAAATTTAAAAGGTTTTAAGTTGAATTGCAACTTTTTTTTATGTATGTAGTTTCAGCCGAGTTTTCTCGGAATAGTAATTACCTGCAACACATTCGAGCCCGAGATAACTCGGGATAATCAGGCAAGTGGTTAAAAGAGTTAGGGCCCTGCTCCACATCAGCGTAAAACGCGATCGAAACCGAGGGCAGAAACCGAAAATCTGGGTACTTTCAATAGGAACACTATGTAATCCATTTTACGTTTCTGCTTTATTTTTCTGCTTTACGTCAATGTGGAGCAGGGCCTTAGTCTATCTTTTTTCTCTCCTTTCTGAATGACATGACATCACATATCAACACATCATTGTAATCTGAATTCTGGTGTTGTCCTTTGGCAGGCATCCCGAGAAGCCCCTGAAGGTGACAGAGCTGGCGCACTACCTGAACGCACTCGTGGCCACGTGCCACAATCCCAGGAACTTCTACGGGACGAATGTGGTTAAGACGCTCAAGAACGCGATGGTGCAGCGGCTGTCCAGGGGACAATTCGTGAGCCCGGTCGCCTACCTTGCCCTCTGCAACGTAAACGAATTCTCAGACTCCTTTAGCAGAAAGATAAAGAATTTGGCTTACCGGAGAAGCGAAGAGCCACGATGGTTAGGTAAGGATTCCCCCTTCTTTTTTCCCTTTTTGTCTTTACCTGGAACCAATATAGGGTGTTATAATACAGGGGTTGTGCTTGAATGGAGTTAATGGTTAACCTGGACGGCTGATCTCATGACGGTTGATTACAGTTTAGGATTTACCTGGGAGCAAGTCCAAGTTTTAGAAAAGTAATTTTCAATTTTCCCTCTTTATTCTGCTTCTGCGACAAGCAAATTTTACTAGTAAAGATTATCTTTCATAAGAGGATATTGTAAGATGTTTGCCGTACCCTCTCGAAAACAATTGAATATATTTAGACTCAAAATGCTTTATGACCGGAGAAGTTCATTTTAATATTAGATCGGCAATCAGGGTCAGGGGTTTGTTTAAATTTTTTATTTAATCTTATTGTTTGATTCCGTTTATTACTTCTTGAGATATAGCAGTCACAAGTAATGAGAAAAAACTTTCAACTGCTAGACAACCCTTTGAGGTTTTGTAATCAAAACTGAATCAGCACTTGTAAACTATAGGGTCTACACAGAACCAATTTTTGTTTGATTCTGTCTGGTAGCTCTTGCGATATAATAGTCACCCAAAGAGAAGAAATTGCTCCACCCCCTTCGAGGTAATCGTATCAAAATCTAATGAGCACCGATTCACATGAGGGCACATATGTGTGAAACAGTTTGTTCGATTTCATGCAGTAAGTTTTGTTCCAGAGCGGTCACAAAAAACTGGTCACGGACACAGAAAAACGTCATCCAAAAACGGTCAAAATGAATGGAGTACATCTCCAAACGTGTAAATCCGTCAAAATTCAAAATTTTTCACGAATTCAAAATACTATCTTCTTTTTATTAGATACATTGACGCCCCGAGCTTAAATTTTTGAAAGGGAGAAAATTCTCAATTTGCCGAAAGAAATTCCGAAATGCGCCGAATGATAAAATAAGAGCATACACACCCATACCTTATACCGTTACTTTATGAGAAAAGACAATAGGTATCACTAAAAAAAGGACGAGCATTTTCAAACTTTTCTTCAGATGATTGATAAATATTTGAACTTCGATTCATTACAACGGAAGTGTATTTTGAATCGTCAAAACGATTAATTGGATAATTTAAAAATTATTGTTGTGTACAAATATGCAGATTAAAACATATTGACTGCATGACATATCATAAAATATTGCATATAAATGTATATTTACAAATTAAAGCATATTGGTCATATGTTAGGTTTTTGCAACAATCGAATTAAGTTTTATTAATATTAATAAAGAAGATTGCAGCTGCACACACACAATACAAAAAATATTGAAATAGTATCCCTGAATTTACCAAATCGTCAGTTCGAATTGCCGAATAAGGGAAATTTTTGGGAGATCCTAGTGACCTCCCTTTGAGGCGCTCCTGATTTGATATAGAAGAAAGTAAACGCGACGTATGAAAACGATCGGACACATTGCAGAAACCGGAAGGGGAGGCTGATGAAAAGCATCGAACAGAGTTAGAACCCAGATCCAAATAAACAGAATCCTTATTAAATGAGAACCACCTTCTGCCCATTGCGCCGGAAGGCGGGTCCATGCAAATCGAGGAAGCCATAAATCAGACTGCCACTTGAGAGTCGATGACAACTTTATCTAACCACGATATGAAGAACTGTTTCGCGAACATCAGACGATTAGATAGACTCCTTCCTTTTTTCGATTTCATTTAATGGTGTCATTCACGAGTTTTAGGAGAGCCGAGTTAGTTACGGCTGACGCAAGGTTAATTAATTTCAGTAAAGAAAAGAACACTCTTGTTGTTATATTTAATAATTTCCATAATGAATGAACATGTGATTGGTTAACAGTCTTAAGTTGTTCATAACAGAGAAGCATTTTTTTCTTCAAAAAGCAATAGTTATGTAGATTTTGAATACTGGGTAAATTTTAAAAAGCATATTCAGCAGGTTCGGTTCATTAGAACCTTGTTTCCAAACAAAAATAAACAGTAAACCGACAGCAAAGATCAGTTTCTTTCCCGCCTTACCGATCGAGCCACCACGGTTTCACTTTGGTTTTCTATTCTAGTGGGCGGTTAGTGTAAAATTAGCTGCCAGGGCTGCTAGATTAGCTTCCTGCGGCATGTTGATGCATAATGTCTCCCCGCCACCCAACTTTTACCTCATTCTGATGTGATATTATTTGATATAATTCAATTTTCATAAGATTTTAAGACATACTACGTACGTGGCCCACTAATGCCCAAGCAGCTAGCTGCGTGGCCCGGCGTTGCACGGGCGCCTCGCGCCTTTAAAGTAGTAAAGAATGTTTCAAGAAAAATACTCGCCACCAAGGCGGCTCGCTAACAGGCGCTTCATCACGCTTTCACTTTTTTCCTGCATCAAAAAAATCATTCGAATTATTGAGATGCTTCGCGTCTTCAAAATGGTGAGGAAAGTTACAGCAAGTTCAGCTCGCTCAAAGGAAAAAAGCAGACATAGATACTCAGTTTTTAATATAAGTAGATGGCTTTTCAACAAATGAATGTTTCAAAATACTACAAGTAGCTAGCGATAAAAATACTACGTAAGTGGCCCGCTTATGAGTTTCGTGTTTGATTTAGTTAAGCCTTCATTCAAAATTCTCATTATCATTGTTATTACTGTTTCATGGCAACCACGTTTTGCAACAATGGATTTCATATTTAATCATTTATTAGGCTTAATCGCTTTAAATTTGACTACTTATAAATTGATATCTTCGCTAATTAAAATCATATAATTACATAAATTGCAACTAATGAAGCCTGAAAAATTACCTATCTATCGGTACCTGGTTCGACTTTCAGTTCATTGGCGTTCAGGAGAAAGAAGCATGACATGGATAGAAAGAAAGATAGAAAGAAAGATAGTTAGAAAGATACTCAGTTTTTAATATAAGTAGATAAGGCTTCACTAGATAGCGTTTTATACAGGCTGTTTCATTTGATCAAAATCCTTGGGATAAAAACGGTGGTCCTTGTCCAGCGACATCTATCGAATTTTATGGTAAATAACATTATATACAAATCAAATAATAAAAGACAAAATTAAAAGTTAATTTGTTGGCGACAATTTTACAATTTGGCATTCAATTCTATTTTATTATATTTTAACGTTATTTAATAGCTCGTTCGATTTGTTGGTTTATTCTGCATTTTAACGACTTGTTTTAATTACAGGGTGTCCAGAAAAAGACTGACTGTTTTCAAAAATTCATAACAGGAGAACGGTAAATGATAAAAAAAAAAATTCTTGCAGAATATTCATGCGATTAGCCAGGAATTTTTTCCCCCAGAATTCCAAGTTTTAGTTTAAAAAAAATTCAATAGATGGCGCTGCGGATAGTAAGCCCCATAGATACGCGGTGTACTTTCAAAGCAGATAGTTCAATTTAGCCGTCTGCACTTCGGGCCGTTTTAGTTGAGCGGTCGGGGCACTGGACTACTAAATCAAAGATTCTATGTAAGTTCAGAAGTCAAAGATGAAAAATGGCATTTCACAACACAATTTTTCAGAATTTTTAATGCTTACAATTACTTAACAGTATTTTCTCACGGTCTGCCACTAGCTGCAATCACATCTCAGTCAACAAACGGTTTTCAAAGATTCATGAGAGGAAATCGCTCATGGTTAAAAAAAAATAATAATAAAATTAAAAAAATAATAATAATAGAACAAAAAAGCACTTAGTGATCTGTCAGTTATTGAACAAAATTACAAAACAATATTTTCAAAATGTTTACCGT
>JAXGGA010021864.1:0-15914 GCA_038373865.1 Uloborus plumipes | reverse complement strand
TGCGTATTTTTTTTATTTTCAAGTTTAAAAGTTGCACTACCAACAAGGTGTTCTAGGACTTGCTTACAAAAATAGACTTCTCTAGTGGAAGTGTATATCATTGTTGTGGCTTCAAAAGTGGATTGTAAACCGTTTTGTGTTCGCCAATCAAATAATTTCCTTTTGTTCACGGATGAGTGAGGATTCAAGTTGCAGCACGACGGATGCACTGATTATTGTTGCTTTTATCAGTTTCTGTCTTGTGCGAGCGACATGATTGATAAACGAAAAGTTTATATTTTGCCTATAAATTCCAAAGATAGTTTTATCATGAACGAGGGCTCGGGAAGAACAGAACCCGTTAATGAATTTACATTCACAGAAGTTTTGAAAATTAAGACATTAGCACCAGATTTCCCAAACTTTGCAAAAATGCTAGTCATGATATATTTCAAATCTCGCCAAAATTCTCACTCGGAACCAATAACCACATTCGTTTTAGAAAACCATGGTAATACGAATCAGCTTTTTGTCATTAGCTAGTCTGGGCATAGCACCATCTAGTTGTTAAATGAAAGATTTTGAGTTAGAGAGTTGTGTAAAACCCAAGCCCTTGTGGTGGTTTATTCAGCATGCAATTTTAAAAACAAGTTCGAATTTAAACTTGTAAATTAAGAGGATATTAATTGCCATGCAAGAACTTAAGCGTTTGCCTAGGTCGGAACCGCTTTATGTTCCTCAGCAAAGCAGAAAATTTCAGATGGCAGCATTAATTGCTAGTCTAAACAGTTTTAAGAAGTCAATATCAAAACAGTCTAATGTCATTAAAGCAAGCAAGATTTTATTAGTCACATGCAATTAAAGAAACGCAGTTGCCAAAAAAACATTTTTATTTTGTCTCAAAACGAAAGAAAAATCGTACAACAAAATTTGTGTAAGGAAATGAAAAGTGTGAAAAGCTACATGCTTTTAGGCGTTAACTAAACTTAGGTTACGCAAACAAAGAATAAATGAAAAGAAAAATCGTTATAAGCAAGCAAGTGCACAATAAGTGAAATTAAACACACAATTTCTGATAACAGCAATAAATACTAAATCTACTGAATTAAATATCCACAATACATTCTAATAAGCTAACATATTTGGCAAAAATTACATATGGGCAAATCTAGCAATAAATAGTGCTATGTATATGTTATATATATGTATATACCAACAAGGACATTAACACACTAAAAATAAGTTAAAATGGTGTGTATTTCGCCATAACATGTCAATGCTCTTAAAAGTAGCATGCAGCCCCATCGGGGTGTTCGAATTTTTGAATCGAACACGCATGTCTACAAATCAAACCGTTAATTCGATCTCGGTACAAGTAATTAAGTAGAAAATGCAAGCAGCATAATACAACTCTTTTAAAGCTGGGCGAAATGGAGAAATTCAAAATATGTAGATACTGCCAACACACAACTCTAACAAAGGAGTGTTTTCGACTTGCCAAATCAACATTTTAAATGTTTCCATATTTTATAAATATGCAGTCCTTTACCTGACGAACATTTCAATACTTGTTTTTTTTTTCTCTTTTTTTTAATATATATAATTTTGTAAATCGTTTTGTTTTAAATTTCGAAACTTCAAAATTTTCGTTTCGCAATTTTTCTAAATAGTTAACAAGTATATAAATTGATACATGACTAGTTAGAAGGCATCACCGAAAACCAAAGCAACATATAATCGACAAAAAAGCGATATTTCTTGACATTCACTTTCTCGAGGCTTATACGTAAATCACATGCCAAGAATCTTTCGAAATTTAGCGCATATTTGCCTCTTTTTTCATTGCTGAACGACCAAAACATTGTCGACAAGCTAACACTTAAAATATCTCGTGTAAAACGCGTTGATTGCACGTGGATACCATCAAACCCACGTGAATCTGACTAGATTATACACTGGCAACGAGGCAAATATCCTCACCGTTTTTACCTCGATAGTTCATAGCTTTTGCTTTGCTTTTTGGTGATGCCGTACGGAAGCTTATTGTCCGTTTTTTTTAAGATTAATTTCCTCAGGAAACCAGAGTCTTAACGTCAGAGGAGGTGTACATCACTCGAGTGTTCTTTTTTCCATCCTCCAGTCCAGTACACGGAGCTCCCCCGACTCGAAGAAAGCGGCAAACAAAAAAATAAAGACAAAGAAAATGGTTTCAAAAAACTCCGGCGTCGAGGAAATGATCACTTCTTTGGTGTCGACGAAGCGTGATTATAGACCAACTTATGTCTTGCACTTGTTGGTCTTGAACGAAACTTGGAGGACTCTGTTTCCAAGGGTGTAGCCGTTGAGACTTTGGATCGCCACCAGAGCTTCATCGTAGTTAGTCATGGTGACGAATCCGAACCCCTTGCACTTGTTCGTCTGCAGATCGCGGATGACCTTAACGGACTGAACCGCGCCAAATGGTCCGAACAGCTGCCACAGCAAATTCTCTTCGGTGTCCGGGGCCAGGTTGTAGACGAAGATGCACCATCCTGATCCGTTCATCGCGTTTCCGGCTAGCAAAGGATTCGCCAAGAGGTCGCCAGCCAGCGGAGAGTATCTGCTGTTGGAGACAAACAAAACGGCATATAAAGCAAACAGTTACCAATTTGAGAATTCACAGATGTATCATAACTCTAAAAGTGATGTAATTCTTTGTGTTGTTGCATGCCCCATGGTCAGCAGAGCTAGACCAGGTCCATGACTGACTATCCCTTGGTGGTGCTGGACTTTTTTGAGAGTGTACAGCCAAATCTTGTCTGGTGAGATCTAGGGACTTGAGGATTTGGACAAGAGAGGCATGTTCAATAGAACAGTTGGTACACATTTCAAAGCTCTTAGAACCTTCGCAGAATTTCATATTTTTTAAATGTCCACTACGAAGGGGGGCCAAGAAGTTTGTTCCTGTCCAGTGGCGCACCCAAGGGGGAGTTAAGGGCTTAAGCCCCTCCCAGAAGCATGAAGATGAACCCTGTTGATAAAACCAAACTGCTTGAAATGCGTTGCTTGACTTAATTTTTTGAAATTTTCCGAAAGATGGCCCCCAACCCCCTGCTTAATTCAACCAAAAATGACTGCAGTTTTCCCCTCTAGGACTTTAAATTCGAAAAAAACTTTCCAAAAGGGCCCCTTAACCAATCCCAGGAAACAATACTGGTTGCGCCACTGTTCCTGTCTATTAAAACCTTGAGCCAGGGAGCCTCCAGGACGAAGGCACTGATACCAGTGGTGCTCTGGGGGGGACGTAATTCCTTGTAAATGAATTTACTATGCCTGGTTCAGTAAAGCTTTTCGCAGACTTTTTCGATGATAAAAAATACAAGTGTTCAGTTTCTATTAGTCATTAGATATTTATCTCTCGAAAAAGACTTCGGTTTGAAGCCCGAAATATGTAATATGTGAAAATATATAAAAACTGCGATACCATTTCGAGAAAAATAGGCTGTTTCTGCTTAAAAACAGTGTTGCACCACTTTTACAATGAACACCACAGATATGAAATCATATACCTTTAATTAAAACTATATTATAAAATTATATACATTAGTTTCTTTCCTTGTTGCGTCAGGGGTTAAAAACAGACTGGAAAGGAAAACATTTTATACTTGTTTGAATGTAAAGATTTCGGTTTTGCGCTCGGAAAAGAGTATTTTTACGATTACGGATTTCATTGTATTCAATTTATACCAATAGTTTTGCTTTGAATG
Source organism: Uloborus plumipes (assembly GCA_038373865.1). Classification (NCBI taxonomy): domain Eukaryota; kingdom Metazoa; phylum Arthropoda; class Arachnida; order Araneae; family Uloboridae; genus Uloborus; species Uloborus plumipes. Next base: position 12,189 of record JAXGGA010021864.1, on the reverse strand, counting down.
GCTTGCAGACTTATGACAAGCACTTTAGAAAAAAAAAAGTTTTAGTTCCAACGCAGTTTAACGTACAAAAGATTAGTGAAACCAGAATCCAACATTTCCGCTCTTCTCATATCGACGGGATTTTACTGTAACAAAAGTTTTGAATAAACAAATCTGACAGTATAAAATTACATAAGAGTGGGTCAGTATTTCTACAGTGCTTAGGTAAAAAGGATTGAAGTAAAATTTGGGAAAATGTTCGGGAAATTGCTTCGGGAATTTTGCTGAAAATGCTGAAAATGAAGTGTACCAAATTGCTAATCTTATTCACGAGTATATACAATTTTTCTGACTAAAGTATCAACTTCCCACGACGTCCGTTAAGGTAGTAGTCTGGTAACTTATGCCTATTTTCACGGCTTTTTTGGAGGGTGGTTTTTTATATAAAAATAAAAATGAATCTTCTTGAATATTAAGAGTTTTTATTTACATATTGAAGATATAAAAAATTTATTTGAAAAAATTTAATAGTTTTTTTACTATTATTGCCCTCGAAGTTGGAACTCAAAAAAAAAAAAAAATGCGCGTGGGTGGCCTGGGTGATGTTGGCTCTTGATGTTATCTGAAATCAAATATTCTTGATTATTCTTAATCTATAGATATGTCATTCTGGTCGGAACTACTGAAGTTAAATTTCAAGGGTAAATAATAAAATGGCGGACTTTGAAAAAAAAAGTCCTTTTATTTTAGCAAAGAAAGGGTTGTAAAATAAAAAGTTAGGGGTGAAAAAAATTCTCGTTAGTTCCGACGAGAACTATGAGTGTGTAGAACAGCCTGTTAAAATTTGAAAGCAATCGGTTCAGTAGAAAAAAGTTAGGACCCGGGCCGACCAGAAAAACAATGTTTTGAGAAAAACGCGTTTAAAGTTTAACAACAAACTCCGAGGCGCTCTAGGAAACTCATTATAACTCCCGAAATATTTCGAATTTCTGTCTGAAATTTTTTACAGTATATTCTTAAGACATTGTACTTTCAAATTAAGCAAAAAAAAATCGATTTTTTGAATCCAAGTTACCAGACTACTATTTTAAAGGTTAGACTCTGAGGCGCTCTAGGACACTCGTTCTAACTCCCGAAATATTTCGAATTTCTGTCCGAAATTTTCACAGTATATTCTCAAGACATTGTACTTTCAAGTTAAGCAAAAAAAAAAAAAAATCGATTTTCTGAACCCAAGTTACCAAACTACTACCTTAACACGAGTGTCTGGTAAGTTTTTACGTCCGCCAGGTTATTTCCGGTAGGTATTCAAAAACAGGCAAAAATTTCAATGTTCGTAAATTTACTGGTCCCACGGTTAAATAAATATTCATACAAGCACATACAAGTGACATATAGATAATATTAACATGCAAACCATCTTCATACAGCAAATATAAACTCGCAGCATTTGACTAAAAATTACGCAAATAAAGTTTAAACAAACAAAATGTTCAAACTTTTACCTAATTTATGAAATTTAATATGCTGAGAGATTGTAAAACATGCAATCAGCTGGAAAAATCAACATAAATCCTAGACATGGGTACATGCATAAGAAAGGTCACGCATTTTGCAGAGAAGGAAAGGATCCGTTGACCTATCAGAGTTAGCAACTTTATTGCTTTCTAAATAAATGTCCTAGCACTAGAATATTTGCAACCATAATTACGACTTAGTTTTCAAAGGAGCACACCTCCTGCACTTTTCAATTTTATAGAAATTTAACATTTCAGACAAAATTCTAGCTATTTGCATACAAAAATTCTGGGAGCTTTAGGGCTTCCTGCACTTGTTTTGTTAAGAGAACAAATGCTATAATCCATGCCTGCAGTGATATCAGAATAATGACCATGCAATACTAAGTTTGCAACCTTACTTAATTTTTTGGGAAAGTGTTCTGTATTCTGGACATGAGACTAAGAAAAAAGGAGAAAAGTTTAACTTTTGTAGCAACTAATGTGTTTTTTACTTTAAGATTCAAGACAATAACGAAAGTATCTCGAAAATCTTAAAATTAAGAGTTATTCGGACAAACTTAAAATTCCAGACGAGGTCCGTCATTTAAGAGGAGGGGGGGGAGAGATCACTGTTAGTTGTCCAAGATAGTTCAAATGGATTTCGACGAGCAGCCTTGCCGATTATCTTGCAACTGTTCAGCGAAGACCACAAAGCTTTGTACTCGTCCGAGTTTTCTACCGTAATTAGGCTAGTTTATAGCACAGAAATCACCCAAAGAGCATGCATAGAACTATTTCTAACCTAAGACATTTGGATCAAGTGGTAAGAGATCCTTTAGTTCTTTTCTGCTACAGCAATCAGTCAAAGCTGAACGTTCTGCCATATGATTTACCTTTTCATGTAACTTATCAAACCTAAAAGGAATAGTGTTAAAGATCTTTGGTGCAAAGAGAAAGAAAACTGATTTTCAGAATTTAAAGTATGTGTATAAATGAAATTGAGGAAAATAGTTAGCTGCCTCTGATGAAGTTTTAGTAGTTTGGTTTTCTGGGTCATGATCCTCAATGAACTGTAATACGTAAAAATTTTCGTTCAAAACCTAAAACTACTGTAAATGTACAATGTAATTATGTATAAGCATTGGATTGAAAAGCAGTAAATAGAAGAGAACGGTGAAGTTTCACAAAATTTAAGAATAGAAGTCAGCAAAAAAAAAAAAAAAAACATTAAAAATCAGACTCTTTGGGAAGTGACATTACTTTGTAAATATGCATATTCTTATGCCAGGGTAGCAAATTGTACTAGAACCCGAACATCAAATTGGCTTGATGTTCCTAGCACATTTAGTACTAGGGGTAGTACAAGTACAGCAGTAGACTTGTACCAAGCTATAAGAGTACAGTAGATAGCCCCTTGGGAGCGGGGTCGTGAAAATTTTAATCTTGGTACGAAAGCTTTCCTCCTCCAAAAGATACGGTCGTCCCAACAGATACGCCATTCTCGCGCGTACATAGTAAGTGTATAATTCAACCGCGACGAGATGGCCGGTGTCAATCAAATGAGAAAACGAGTCCATTCCTTAAAATAGGTATTAAAATAGGTAGAATTTCTACCCATTCAAATTCCCCCATCAATTGTGAATCCCATTCCTCAATTTTCATCTGCGTATCACCCCTTCCTAAAAATGGACAATCCTGAAAAAAAGGAGGAGTCACAGGATATCTCTGCGAAGTTGAACTATACCCGTACCTGGACGTGTACATGGCAACGCTTACAAACGATTAAACGCATGCTGCTTTCTGGTTTTTAGAAACCAAAGTTTCCTACTTGGTTCACGACGTGCTGCCATCTATCGAAGTTAGTTGATTTAATTTAAATTTAAAAATTCGGCAATCAAAAAATTGAATTCGAATATTGTTCGGATTTATCACCATAACGGCATCATCGGATGGCCGCTAGGTGGCGCTCTAAGTGGATCCAATGTCTCCCGTAGCGAAGCTAATGTAATAGGCAATTATACTAAAATGCAACGTTTCTTGACAAAAACATCGTGACTTCAGCGTGACGTTTGCCTATGAAAAACGAGCTAGATAAAACTTCACAGCCTACTTGGCGAATAAGAGGAGATCGCTGACTGCTTGTGAGCTCTTATTGGCTCCGCCCGTAGTGACGTCAGTGCCAAGTTAACTTGCATTCTAGTATAGTATTTAGGACGCGTTGGACATGGGCGACAGGGGTACGTACCTGAAGCGGTTCGCCGGATGGTGGATGGGGCCCGGGAACCTGCGCTGCGGCGAAAGGTAGGCGGCCAGGGGCGTGATGGCTTTGGCGTTGTTGCTCGGGTTGTTGGCGAACTTGACGGTGATTGGCTCCGAAGCGCCCTCCGGAATGGTGTTGTGCAGGTGCTTGATGGCCCGCTCGGCCTCGATGCGCTGGTCAAAGCGGACGAAGCCCACGCCTTTGGAGAGACCTGGAACAGATGGTAGTCAGGAGTGGAAGGAAACATACCAGTGTCCACCCGGGGGGTGGGACAGTTGACAGAGGTATTTCAGCTGCATACCAACATGCAGAGATTGCACAGCGAGCCTCTGGTAAGTTTACCTTCGACGTAGACAATGTTTACCTCTTTTTACCCGAAAGGCCTTTATATAGCCGAACCGACGCATCAAGATTAAGTTTGACCACTTCGGATCCAGCTCGTATTTGAGTGGTTTTCTTTTTGCGCGAGTTATCGCGTTTTGGTAACTTTTCACGTGAATTTACCAAAGCTTGGCGGTGCCCCGAAATTTTGCTCTGATAACCCTAGCTCTGCAACAATAAAAAAAAAAAAAATGAAAGTAAAAGTAAATAAGTTGGATCCAAAGTGGTGAAACTCAAGCTGGATGCGTCGGCCTGTCTATATAGCTGCCCGATTTACATATATTATGTAAAGGGTAATTTGCACTGAAATACACTGGGTAACTTTCGTAGTGTCTGTGCGAAAGTATTCTATTTCAAATCTGCGGCAGTTACCCTTTCCTACTACTTAAAAAGAGGAAAACACTCATGGTTAGAGCTCAACATTTTTGGAGTTGCACTTCAGCTTCGTCCTTGTTAAGGACTCCTTAGTACGGAATAGTCACTAAACGAGCTGGAAGACGATTCCCTCGCACAGCACCGGAGATTACCTTCAAGTAAGTGGCTAAAATTAATTTAGCACCCCGCTTTAGTCTTCAAGTAGTGATGCAATTTAACTTTCAGGAAGCGGTTTCAATGATATGGTAAACTTTGAACTAAATTGCCCAATCGTGGTTAACTTTAACAAAAGGTTGCTTTGAAAAGTTTGTGTCTGCTGTTGACCCATGCTATTTAAGACTTTTGTAAATTCATGCGGCAACAGCTTTTCAAATGCGGTCACCCTTTATTTCTTTCCGATTCCAACGGCAAGAAAGACCTGGAAGGTATGCCTATTCCGGCATTCCTTACTATTTGAGGTCCTCTAAGCAAGATGTTTTTTCGTAGACAATTGCTTGTCATGAACCTAAGAATATACACAATATTATGAATTTATACCGGCTCTGTTGATACATTGGAGATTAGCAACTTCACCTATTTTGAAATATAAAGGGCCCCAAGTAAGCCATTATCTTCTCCAACCCAAAACTGTTTGCTCAAAGCAATCCTCCAGAGTGGATTGAAAATCAAGTACCCACATGTAATATCCCACCAACTCATTTATTTCATCCATGGACTTCAGTTTCTTGCTTTAGGGCACTCGCCAGCATGGAACAGGAATTAAACGAGCTAAAAGCAGAAATCCTCTTGTAGAGCAAAGAGATCCAACTGGTGGCTAATGTGAAATTAGAGCACATTTTTCGGCTCTTTGATCTAGAAGAGAGTTTATACCTCCTCCTTGAAGATAGGGTACAAATATTTTTCTAGAAACACTTGAGAAGTAAATAACTCTTAAATAATTGTAACGGTGGGTGGTAATGGGTCCCCTTAAGTTTATGGCGCTACACATCATTGTACTCTATTTTTTCCATTTCTATTTAAAATCTACTGAAACAAATTATTAAACGAAAAGCCCCATCTAATGTCTCCATAATCTGAAATAATAAATATGAACTGCTTCAGAACACTACAACAAGTTCCTGGAAAACAATTAAACAATGAACAGCCATAGCTCAGAGTCCACAAACCGAGCGCATACTGAACAAAACAAGTGCGGAGGTTTTATTTTATGTGCTCAAAATAAACAATAAAAAGCATGCACATACAAAGCTAGGCAAAACTTAGTAAAATGATACAGTTGGAACTGTCAATTTAAGGCGTGTGTGCATATAAGAACGAAAAATAAACAACGAAAAGTACATTCAAATCAGGAAAACATACCAAGAAAGGCGCTAAAAAAGGTTACAAACCTGCTGAGTTTTGCTGAGTCAGACCTAGGAAAAAATAAACCGTTTTAATAATGTAGCATCAAAACCAAGGAATAATAAATAAGAAACAATCATAAACACAAAATTAAAAAATAAAATCATTCCAAAAGTTTTGACAGTTCCATGGCTGAAATAATATAACTGAAATTAATACTAGCGGATTGTAAAAAAGAATAAATAAAAATGTAAATTCCAAAAATAAAGCTTGAAGTCTGTTCAGCTACGCCATTTTCTTTCGTCAATCGAAACTTCACGTATTCCATTGCACGAGTTGAAAATTGAAACTAAAATTACAACGAGATCAGTGGGGAGTAGGGCGAAAGATGAGTTCGGGGAAATCAAGATGTAAACGAAAATACTTTTGTGAGTGATATAGGCAAAAAATTCGTTGGATTTTATTCACTCAACTGAAAACCAACTTAAATATATGTAGAACATAGCGACAATAATTTGTTTCATTTGCTTCATACTTCAATTGTGATGAATGCGGTTACAGATTCATCTTGCTCATTATGTAATATTTAACGATTCTGTGATTCATTATTCTGAAAAAATCAATTTTAAGTCTATACTAAATTAGAACCAAACGGAATTAAAACTACAACTTGACGCTTTTACGAAATACGTTTTACAATAACTTTCAGTCAATTTTTAGCCTTTAACTGCTTACTCACCTTTTTATAACTACTGTATGAGTTAAATTTAATCCCTATAATTGAATAGTTTATGGTCTTTTTTCGAGCGAGGATGACATTTTAACTTCGATGAGACTCAAAAGGTTTGCATTTTTTTCAGAGCAATTTAAAAACTAGCAGATTTGAATACTGAAGTCCAAGATTTAGTTGTTTTTTAAAGTTAAGCGGATGAAACTAATGTTTATTGTCATCAAGCAGATTTTAACGACATTACATATCCACACTGTATTTAAAACGTTAGCAAATTCTGAAAGCTTAACGAAGCTTGAAATAGTATCAACTGCCAAAAATCATTCAAGAAATTAAATCAACTACAGTTTCTTTTTTTTCCAAGTTAAATTCTATGCTCTTTAAAAATACAGGTATCAATATACTGCAAAAATTAAGCTTCTGTACATGGATTAAATCTTTAAAAACAGTTTTTTTAAATTATTTCGGTGGAATTCCATGCCGCGACATTTAATTATGCAACGAAATATGGTGGAATTTCTTTATCCAAATATAAAAGCGTCAGATCTAGTGATATGAACTGTCATTCACTGTACGATGAGCTGACATTTAATCATTACATAAACCTGGAGGCCAGCTCATGTACTTAATGGTTACATTAGCAGCGTATAATTCCTCCTTACTACAGTGACATTGATAGAGAATATGCACCTGACAGTGACGAATATATTGCTCGTTATTATTTGCATAAATACTTGAAATTTATGCATTTGCTGCACAGCACAACGAAGATTAGTATATCTTAAGGTACACAGTACCAGCCATAGGTGTAAGGTCACCAATTAAAAGATATTTAAAGTAACTTAATTCTGTTGTATGTTTGAAATGTATTGCATATATGCATTCTATACACATATGCATCATTGCTGCTCATGAATTCGCACATTATTCATCTTCGTTGTGAACAAGGGCGGATACAAGGGAGGGGCGATGGGAGCGATCGCCCCTCCCTTGAGGGTTTCTTTTCCAGCAGTTTTTAGATTTTAAAGTTCAAAAAAGGCAATTTCAGTTGATCTTTAATGACATTAAGGAAAAGGGTGGGGATTCGGGGCTCTGATCTGAAATTTTTTCGAAATGGAAGACTAAAACATTTGTAATCAACATGTGTTAACAAGTATGCACGGCGAAAAAATTAAACACAAGTAAGAAAAAAAAAATCAATCGCCCCTCCCTTAGAACATTTCTGGATATGCCCTTGGTTGTGAAAGTATAATACAACTTTGCCATTATTTTTTGTAAGTGTGTAAATCTAGGGTATGTCACTGACTTGCCGATTAAGGAGTATACATAAATAACTTTGGCACGTGTCCGATGTTTCTTTACATTTGACATCTGTATCATGCACACTTATTTGCAATATGTACCAATGTCAATATGAAATTCCTCACCAATGCCCATTAGGCACATTAATCAGCACTCGTTAAAATAGAGTTTCTTACACATACCTTAATGCGCACACAACGAAACAGATCATTATTCAGTCTTCAAACCATGCCCTAAATGTGCGCAAGTTCAAAATAAGTATGAATACGAAGTGTTCAATCTATACTGTAAATGTGCACTTGTGTCACTGATATCCTAAACTTGCACATACAATGAGACTGATTAATTTGAAATATGCTACTCATGCCCTAAATGTGCACAGTACCGTAATATGAATCAATGTGGAGTTGCCAATACATACTCAAAATGTGCACATGCAATGGCGCACCCACGGCGGGGGGATTGGGGACTAAGGGGCTCAAGCGCCTCTCAGAAGTATCAAGATGATTGACCTTGATTGAAGCAAACTCCTTGAAATGCGCTTTTTGGAAATTTGCCGAGACTTAGGGCCCTGCTCCACATTGACGTAAAGCAGAAAAATAAAGCAGAAACGTAAAACGGATTAAATGGTGTTCCTGTGGAAAGTACCCGGATTTTCGGTTTCTGCCTTCTGTTTCGGTCGCGTTTTCTACTGATGTGGAGCAGGGCCCTTAGCCCTCAACCCCCTTTTTAATTTCACCAAAAACGACTGCAGTTTTTTCTTCAGGACTTCAAATTCTAAAACTTTCCGGAGGAGATCTACCTAGTCCCTCCCAGGAAACAATCCTGGGTGCACCACTGTGCACATGTAAAGAGTAGGCCTGAATACAAGTGTACAGCCTATACCATAAAAGTGCACGTGCCCGTCAGTTGCAATATAATCAAGTCTTCAGCACATACCCCCAAAGTGTGCAGCTTGTGAAGAAGAGACTTACCTGTAATGTTGTCGCAGAGAATGCGGGAGGTGATGATGCGGCCATAGGGGGTGAAAAGCCCCTCTAAATCCTGCTGCGTCATGGACTTGGGGAGGCCACTTACGTACAGGTTCGCCCCCTTGATTGCTTCACTGCTCGGCCGAGCGTACGAGACCTGCGCACAAGTCGGAAAGCTTCAGTAAATATCAGAAATTACCGTACGAGACAAAATAGCACGGCTGAAGAATATTAATATTTGAAAATTGTAAAACTAGATTTGTTCCCTCCCCCACCCTACCACATACATTTTAACTCATGTTTTTCCTGTGCCTACTCCAGATGTAGTTTTACCGTTTTTCTAAAAGAACAATCAAATTTTCTAATTTGAAAAAAGAAATTTAAAATATATACATAACATATAAAACTAACAGTAAATGAATTTCCGTGATAGTTTCGTCTAAAAACGGTTAAAAAGTATCTGTAAACAAATAAAAAATGGAGCTTAAGTTTTCATATGAAGGTGAGCCTTGTTCATGAGGTCAAATTTCTGACTTTTGAATCAAAAACATGCAAAAGCACTCCAAAGAGAAAAACCAAAGGTTGAGTGAGGAAAAGCGACCCACTTCAGTTATTTTTCATTTCAGTTCACTTTAAGAAAAATTACATGCATTGTACGGATTCTATAGCGCAATATACTCTTCATACACATGAGGTAACACTTTTGTTAAAGAAATAAATCTTATCTACACCACAGTTCCTATCATCTTCGGCAAATGGCTTCGTTTTATGTATGCATAAAATGCTCTCATTTAAGCAAAACAATGAAGGCGATTGTTGTCCAGGTTTAACATTTTCGCCCGTCGTTTTTGGCCAGTCACGTGGACTGAACTGCATCATCAGATACTAAATTCGACCCACGATGAAATTCAAAAATTATATCTTACATAATCAGAGGTATACAACAAAAGACTGACTTTCTGTAAAATCATCTGTTAAATGTACGCATTATCTATAAAAGGAATTACAGATTTCGCTGTTTATATTAGTTACCTTTATAGTTTTATTCTGGAGTCTGAGCCCATTCAGAGTGTTAATGGCCTTCTCAGCGTCTTCTGGTCGCACGTAATTTACGAAACCATAACCAAGGCTTTGACCTGAAAAGAAATACGAAAGCTATTAAGCATAAGCTTTTAGGGTAGTAATTTGAAATAAGAACTATCAACTAGTTTTTATAGGAGGGCCTGTTTCAAATGTACGCAAATCTTGCTCAAAGTTAAGTGCTAGGGTTGGTTGTGCGCTATTTAAGAATCTTTTAAAGGAATACAGTGAACTCGCGCTACAAAACGGTTCGACTTGCGAGAAATTGATACAACTCAAATTTCTACAAATAACATCTCAAACTTAAAGCATCTTTCGCTGAACAAGACTTTACTGGGAAAAGCACGGTACAAGTACCGGCTTCGTGATTGGCTACAGAAGATTGCCTACTTTCATTCACAAAAAAAAAAAAAAAAAAAAACCCTATCTTCACCCTAAATTATTCTGAAGTGACAAGAAACTCTAGAAGCTATGGAAGTTCATCTAGTGAGTGGCCACTGCTCAAATGTTTAGCAGAGTTAAAGCAGTGTCCGTGTAATTCAATGATGTAGCAATAATATAAATCAAAAAATAGATGCATTTTATTTTATATGCTAGAATTAAAACAAACGTATTTACAAAAATAACATAACGTCCAACTGACAAGGTAACTTACAACAACATCGTCGATGGCAAAACATACTAGTCGACTATATATATGCTTTTAAGTGACGCAGCAATTTGTATACTGTTAAAGAAAACCGTGTTGCCAATTTACGACAGAATGTAATTTCCAACAGCCACTCTTCTTGGGGATCTATCTGTTTGCAGGGCAGGGACTTTCAGAAAACTAGCCACGATCTGAATACTTGCACAGCACTATTTTAATAATTCGCTGTCACTACAAAGTATAAAACTGCTGCAGCACACAGTATTATATAGTGTATCTTTGGTAAGTTGACCTCCGACATTGACCATGTTTACCCCTTTTTCGGGTAATTAAAAAGGGCAATTGCCGCGAATTATAATACTTCTACAAAGCGACTTAACTTCACTTCTCGAGGGACCACAGTACCTGTCATTGTTTTGACAACCTTATACTTCACTCTCAAGGCTTCTATTAGACAATAATAAACTTGACGTTATTCATTTCAAGTACAACTGCAGACTGATGTCTCTCAGGCGACATTCCATTAGTGAGAAAATTAGGTATTGCCGTCTCTTCTAAGACTTCATTCATATCGTCTGCCATTTCAGACCGATGTCCCGAAATGACATTCATGCGTGACATTGTAGACAGTCTCCAAAGGAGTCCTTGGACATGAAGAGCTTGGTATTCTACAGAGATACAAAGCTGAAACCATGGATCGCTAACTAAGTTCAGTTACTAAAACTGCGGATCTACCGACAGAATACACTACTAATATTCGTTTAATCCAAAATATATTCGAACCCAAACAAGATAAATGAGGTATTCCAGAAGACTAGAGTTCTGGTTGAAGCCTTCTGATAGGGTGAAGAAGGCTTTAAACGGCAGTTCGAAAACCTGATCAAGGTTCAAACCTGTTGGTAAAAATGACCATGATAGCCTCACTGAAAATCCAATTTGAGCCTCTGTTAGACATTCGAAACCTTCTACCGAGAATGTCATATTCGGCGATTCCGCTGACTAAGAGAGGTTCAAGACTGCTATTGAATAAAGCAGCCCACCAGGAACCACCGATTGAAGCCTTCTGATTGGGTGCAAGCTCCTAACGGTAGCTTAAGCATTCGACTGAGGCTCTGATCTTTTGGTGAATACAATCACAAATGACTTGGGTAGACATGTACATTGTGATTTACAAACAGATCAGTAATCAAAAAATAATAATAAATAGACTAATTCTCCGAACGGCTTAACACACTAACTTCCACAATAGGTGATAATTCATAGTATGTCATTTTATCCGACAGGCTAGACCGAGTTATTCCGTTAGCGATAGATTTGTCGCTTTCATACATTTGAATTTATGCGTAGAACACTGACATTAACATGTATATTTAGTTCTCAAAGGAGACACTAGTGAATCAAAACTAGCTGAGAGGTATACTGTTTTTAGCCCAACTCAAAATGCTATGAATTTTTCGTAACTCGGCAGCCAACATGTTAAATTCAACTTTTGAAAATAATTCTGCACTCGCAATGTTACGAGTAAGTAAAGCTATCAAGAAAACAAATTGCACAAAGAGCATCTAAGCATGATATAAGGAAAGATAAAATCGTTTGGGGGGGGGGCCCCGGGGGGGGGGGGG
>JAXGGA010021863.1:0-15918 GCA_038373865.1 Uloborus plumipes | reverse complement strand
TTTCTATTTTAAAAAAACTATCAAAAAAATAATAAAAATAAAAGAAAGAAAGAAAAGAAAAGAATTCACTCCATAATAAAATCACTCTTTTCGATTTCATATGTAAGTTTTGCAAACCTAATGAAAATGCAATTATGAAGCTGGTTTTTGGTGTTAGTAAAAATAGGTTTATACTTCTTTTATAGATGATATTTTGAGCTTAGCTTAAGTTTCCGAATTATTGACCCATTAATGAAACTTTAAGCAAAATAATTGAATTTTATTCCTATTTTATTGATTCTTTTCTTTAAAACAATAGCTTGTAAAAGGTTTTTTTTTTTGTAAAGATGTCCGTACTTAATAGTCTGTTCAGTATATCCTTAGCCCTTCTCTCTTTTCACTGAAACGGCATTCGTTAACGACATAACGAAACACATCAATGAAATTTATGTCTAATTTCTAAAATCTCAAATATTAGTTTTATATATTTTTCCTTCAATAAGGAATCAATTATCATGGAATATTTGAGTTTAGGCAATTTATCATTTTTTTTTAGCAAAGAAAAAGAAAAAAGAGTATTTAGTCTAACTTTCAAAGCAAAATATTCTCAGTTTAACTTTTCTCATATTAAATAGATTCTTAATTAAACCTGTCTTTGAAATTTTTTTACTTTCAGAATGTTTTCCATACTTCGTAAAAAAGGTGTTACAAATAACTTTTGGTTAAAATAATAAATAAAGTCCCGGTAGATATTATCGTAGACTGATTTTTTTTTTTTTTTTGTCTGAAAAACAACTATATAGTTTAGAATACTAAGTAAGGTTCGTTTTCAAAAGCAGTTCCATTATTATTTATTTTTAGAAGATCTCTTGCTATCAATTTACTCTTAAGTGTGCATTATTTGATTATTTTTTTACAAAACAATAGACGGGTCATTCCATTTTAAATCAACAAATGGGGTGCGCATCACCATTTTTGATTTTGATGAAAATTTGCATGTGTATTCCTTTTACTTCCCAGAGCTCAAAATAGTGTTCATTTTATTTTTAAAAAATTTACCCTTTGATATATAGGCCCTTTTTGTTGTTGGCAACAGCGAAAATCGGGCATTTTGATGCTTTGTCTTATGAACTATAACTTTTTTTCTATCAAAGATTTTGAGCTCAACTATAGCTCATTGGAAAGCTAAGAAAAAGATCTTTTTATACATGCTATCAATAAATTTCAGATTAAAAAAAAATAATTATTTTTTCAAGGTCAAAGAACACGACGAAAATGACATTTTTTACTACTTTCGAACATTAAAAAACCCATGAAGGGTTCAAAGTAACAAGCCGATTTTTTCATCATATATTCATAGTCATGGTTACTTACTGTATAAAAAAAATTGGCTTGTTATTCCACCCCCTTTATGAGATATGCCCCCCCAAAGTTGTAAGTTTTTTAAAAAATCCAATTTTCAACGCTAAAAAAATGCATGTGGGGGGCAAGATAAAATTTTTTTTATTTGTGGTATTTTAAGTACTTTTTACCAGTTTTCTAATAAAACAAAAGTTGCTTTGTTATTCAAAGGCGTTTGGCAGATATAAGGGACTGAACTTTCAAAAAATTGCACAAACACAACACAATTATTTTCATTTTTTTAAATCTTTTTTTTATTTAAATGTAATTATATACCTTATTCTTTGCCTTAAATGCTAAAAAAAGACTAAGAAGAGCAATGAAGAAACATATTTAAAGTTTAATAAGATAATTTAATATTTTTAACACCTGGGAATATAGAATACCACTAAACTTGTCTGATTTTTAAACATCTGATTGCTACCTACAACAGGACTGAGCATTTCTCAACTTGTCCAGGTTTGTTCATACCATGTGGTCATCCTTGTTCTGACTTGCTCTCACATGTGTATCTTAGTTGTCTTTCAAATTCTGAAAGAAGTAGGTTGTTGAGCTAGTGTTTCTGCTGTAAAATCTTGTGAAGCTGATGTGATTTCTTTTCATTTCAAGTTCATTCATATTCACAGAATGTTTTGTTAAAGGTAAAAGAAGAAATTCTTTAGAATCCTTAAATGTATATTTAAATTTGTCTTTCTGCATGTAAACTGTGAATAAGTTATGGATAACCCTAAATGCTCCATAGGAGTTTTTGAGAATGATGATTGTAATATTTTAAGTTACAGTAGGCAGTCTACTGTAAATAGTATTTCTGAGTACAGTGATGATGATAAAACTTGACTGCATCTGAGAACTAGGTGTAAAACTATTGAAACTGTTTGTACCTACCAGCAAGAAGTTCCATAAAGGTGGCAAAACTTGGCAAGAATTTTTTTTGCATGGTAGGTACAAACAGTTTCAATAGTTTTACACCCAGTACTCAGGTGCAGTAAAGTTTTATCATCATCAATGTACTCAGAAATACTATTTACAGTAGACTGCCTACTGTAACTTAAAATATTACAATCATCATTCTCAAAAACTCCTATGGAGCATTTAGGGTTTTCCATAACTTATTCACAGTTTACATGCAGAAAGACAAATTTAAATTTACATTTAAGGATTCTAAAGAATTTCTTCTTTTACCTTTAACAAAACATTCTGTGAATATGAATGAACTTGAAATGAAAAGAAATCACATCAGCTTCACAAGATTTTACAGCAGAAACACTAGCTCAACAACCTACTTCTTTCAGAATTTGAAAGACAACTAAGATACACATGTGAGAGCAAGTCAGAACAAGGATGACCACTTGGTATGAACAAACCTGGACAAGTTGAGAAATGCTCAGTCCTGTTGTAGGTAGCAATCAGATGTTTAAAAATCAGACAAGTTTAGTGGTATTCTATATTCCCAGGTGTTAAAAATATTAAATTATCTTATTAAACTTTAAATATGTTTCTTCATTGCTCTTCTTAGTCTTTTTTTAGCATTTAAGGCAAAGAATAAGGTATATAATTACATTTAAATAAAAAAAAGATTTAAAAAAATGAAAATAATCGTGTTGTTTTTGTGCAATTTTTTGAAAGTTCAGTCCCTTATATCTGCCAAACGCCTTTGAATAACAAAGCAACTTTTGTTTTATTAGAAAACTGGTAAAAAGTACTTAAAATACCACAAATAAAAAAATTTTTATCTTGCCCCCCACATGCATTTTTTTAGCGTTGAAAATTGGATTTTTTAAAAAACTTACAACTTTGGGGGGGGCATATCTCATAAAGGGGGTGGAATAACAAGCCAATTTTTTTTTATACAGTAAGTAACCATGACTATGAATATATGATGAAAAATCGGCTTGTTACTTTGAACCCTTCATGGGTTTTTTAATGTTCGAAAGTAGTAAAAAATGTCATTTTCGTCGTGTTCTTTGACCTTGAAAAAATAATTATTTTTTTTTAATCTGAAATTTATTGATAGCATGTATAAAAAGATCTTTTTCTTAGCTTTCCAATGAGCTATAGTTGAGCTCAAAATCTTTGATAGAAAAAAAGTTATAGTTCATAAGACAAAGCATCAAAATGCCCGATTTTCGCTGTTGCCAACAACAAAAAGGGCCTATATATCAAAGGGGAAATTTTTTAAAAATAAAATGAACACTATTTTGAGCTCTGGGAAGTAAAAGGAATACACATGCAAATTTTCATCAAAATCAAAAATGGTGATGCAACAACTTTTTTGAAAATTTGTTGATTTAAAATGGAATGACCCAGACAGAATATGTTGTCATGAATTATGGAAAGCCTTATTATTAGGTTATTAATAAACAGAAAAATGCTTCCTAGAATTTTTCTTTCCTTCAATTATTTTACTTTTTCTTTTCTTTCTCCCCTTTTTTCGAAAATTCGCCACCTAACCCTTCACTGGAGGGCAAAACCGCGCCAAATGCCTTTGATGGATGGACCCCAAGAAGGAGAGTAGTGACTTTCATTGAACTTCTCCGATGTGGGCGTGTGTGAAAGGATTATCTGCCCCGAGAAGTAACTGAGTAGGGGAAGGAAAGGACTGGTACAGACGTCGTACCAGAGCTGTAGCCAGAGAACACTTTTTGCTGGTACAACTATTGTACTGCCGTTGGCTAAAGGTTAAGGACTGAAGATAATCTTATACTTGGTTGGAAAATAAGTAAACAAAGCACATAAGATAAGAGTTGCAAATAAAGTTTTGTGTTGCAAATAAAAACTTGGATGAATTTAGTAATATAAAATTTTACCTATTATACTAAAAACGTGAAATACTAACCAATTTCTCATATTCAC
Organism: Uloborus plumipes; assembly: GCA_038373865.1. Classification (NCBI taxonomy): domain Eukaryota; kingdom Metazoa; phylum Arthropoda; class Arachnida; order Araneae; family Uloboridae; genus Uloborus; species Uloborus plumipes. The sequence continues at coordinate 11,685 of JAXGGA010021863.1, read as the reverse complement.
TTAACAAAATCATGGTTTGGCATGCCATTGTTTGGAAAACACTGCAAGCTAGTAAAAATGATAAAACGAAAATTAAACCATATTTATAATAAACTAGCTGACCCGGCCACGCGTTGCTGTGGCTAAGGTATGGGTTAAACTCTAATGTTTCAATAGAAACGAAAAACTTTATTATCGTTATAGAGATCAACTTTATATAAATATGAATTTGAGGTCAAAATATGAAAACAATCGCACAAAAATTTCCTAAGTTTGCTAGAAACAAAAAATCAACAAGAAATGTAGCATTTTAGTACTTAGAAATATTATATTCAAGCTTGTAACAATTGAGTTAATTAAAAATTTGCTAATTGCTATTGTAACATTTTATTTTTTAATGTAACATTTTATTTTTTAATAATGTAGGTAGGGTAGATAATTAACCAATATTATGTTATTTTTTGAATTATAAGCATTTTTAATTTCAGTTTAACTCAACACTAATCGGTGCACAATATTCTTTGTTAATCTGTCTCTTGTAAACAAAAATAGATTGGACGGTTTTCCCACACGGGAGCAAGCGACCTATAGTTGCCCATGGGAAAAACATGGATTTTCTAAATCTAAACCGCAAATTGACATTGTTTGTCCTTGGGACTTATTAATGGACATGGCGAAAGCTAAACGAATGGGAAACTGTAGCCTTTTGAAGGGTATTGAAGATTCTGACGGTGTCATTAGGATATGTGACAACAGAACTATTTCATCTTTAAACTTGCCAGTCAAAATGATTGCCTCAATAATGTTCCCGGTGATTTTTTTGATAACTAAACGCGTGCCATTGCATAATCTCGGTGGATTTAAATTACGTAGAACAACTATGGGTGAACCAATTTTTAACCGCAGATTATGTGGTGGCATTCCGGGTATGTTTAAAGAATTTTAGCCAAGAATACAGAAAAGCTGGTAGCTAAATAGATAATTTGCATTTAAAAAAAAATTGCGGTCCTAAATTGAGATTAAAACTATCTTATCATTTACGTTGGACCAAACTGAAACTGCGTGCAAGATTTGGTTAAAATCGGTTCAGTAGCTGAGGAGTCCATTGGACACAAACACAGAGACACGTAATTTTTATATGTTATAAGAAAGATTATTGCTTGTTTACTGCGCTCCAGAAGCTGCCAGAACGTGTGCTTTATGTCGCTCAGCCATGGAGGTGTCAAAAAAGGCTTAGTAAAAAGGCTTAGCAAAGAACACAGAAAAGCTGGTAGCTAAATACACAATTTGCAATAAAAAATATATTGCGGTCCTGAATTGAGATAAAAACTATGCTATCATTTAAGTTGGACCAAACTGAAACTGCATGTAAAATTTGGTTAAAATAGGTTCAGTAGCTGAGGAGTCCATTGGCCACAAACACAGGGACACGTAATTTTTATATATTAAGATATTACCTGTTTACTGCGCTCCGGAAGATGTCAGAACGTGTGCTTTATGTCGCTCAGCCATGGAGGTGTCAAAAAAGGCTTAGTAAAAAGGTTTAGCCAAGAACACAGAAAAGCTGGTAGCTAAATACATAATTTGCAATTAAAAATACATTGCGGTCCTAAATTGAGATATAAACTATCCTATCATTTAAGTTGGACCAAACTGAAACTGCGTGCAAAATTTGGTTACAATCGGTTCAGTAATTGAGGAGTCCATTGGCCACAAACACAGGGACACGTAATTTTTATATATTAAGATGAGAAAGATTATTGCTTGTTTACTGCGCTCCAGAAGCTGCCAGAACGTGTGCTTTATGTCGCTCAGCCATGGAGGTGTCAAAAAAGGCTTAGTAAAAAGGCTTAGCCAAGAACACAGAAAAGCTGGTAGCTAAATACACAATTTGCAATAAAAAATATATTGCGGTCCTGAATTGAGATAAAAACTATGCTATCATTTAAGTTGGACCAAACTGAAGCTGCGTGTAAATTTTTGTTAAAATAGGTTCAGTAGCTGAGGAGTCCATTGGCCACAAACACAGGGACACGTAATTTTTATATATTAAGATATTACCTGTTTACTGCGCTCCGGAAGCTGTCAGAACGTGTGCTTTATGTCGCTCAGCCATGGAGGTGTCAAAAAAGGCTTAGTAAAAAGGCTTAGTAAAAAGGTTTAGCCAAGAACACAGAAAAGCTGGTAGCTAAATACATAATTTGCAATTAAAAATACATTGCGGTCCTAAATTGAGATATAAACTATCCTATCATTTAAGTTGGACCAAACTGAAACTGCGTGCAAAATTTGGTTACAATCGGTTCAGTAATTGAGGAGTCCATTGGCCACAAACACAGGGACACGTAATTTTTATATATTAAGATTTTAAATTCTACTTGTAAATTACGTAGTTGAACACCATTTACAAATACATTTATTTTCTTATAATAATACAACTGTTTAAAGCAGGTTGAAAGCAAAAAATGGTTTTAAGCTCTCTTCAGTTCTTTCACATAAATCTCTCCCTCCTACTTTCCTAACTGGCTGTACTGTACCTGCTGAGGAGAACCTCCTTTAAACTGGTCTTTTATTACATGAGATGAAAATGTTCAAGCAGGCCCATTTGAAAAGGCAAGACAATATATTCCAAAAAATAATATGTTCCAAAGAAGTGATAGAGCTAAGCCACAAAAGTCAAAGCATAAATTGGGTAGAGACAACTGTATTGCAAAAATGTGAATGCTAATGAAATTATTACCGATCACTGGCAACTGAACTTTTTTTCCAGTTTTGCCATTTAAAAGACTTAAAAGAGATTGTTACTATACACAGGTGCACTACCTGAGAGAATGAAAGGGATGGGTTTTCTTCTTTTCATCAGTATTTCCAAAGAGCTGAATTTTCTGTATCACAAATATAAAATGAAATTTATGTTAGTACTCTATTATTTCAAAAATTAATTCATTTTTCATTTACATTCAGCCCAAAGTGAAAGAAATCTGGAATGTTTTTGTTCTGTAATCAAGTCTCATGCTATATTAATTTCAAGTTCGAATAAGATCCAAAAAATTTGGTTATAGATGTGGAGTTATAATTATGCATTTATTATAACCACCCTCTATATAAAGGAGAACTTTATTGCATATTAAAATTATGCTGTTCCTATTTTTTATTTATGTTTAAGACACTTACTAAACCAAAAATCTTTTTCTGACTGTCATTTCTTTTAAATAAGTATTTAGAACAAGGGCGATATGATGATGCATACAGAGCTTGGAGGAATGCCACTTCTTTGCAACTATCTCATCTGGTAGCATGGAATAATATGGTTATTATGCTGGACAGTATTGGTAGGTATATTCTTTTCCGAAATTTATCAATTTGCTTTATTTTCTTACAATATTTCAGGAAATATAATCTTCTCAATCCTTATTTGTTATTCATGTGTTTTGCATGTATTTATACTGCGTTTTAAAGAAATTAACAGCTACTTTGAATTTTCAGAGTATCAACATTAATGTATTAAACGCTCAGACCAGCGAGACCTGGATGGAAAGAAAGGCCTAGTGAAGGGGTGGCATTTAATGTGCTAATAAAGTCTAAACTGAAAATCTTTTCTTTTTAAAAAATGACAATGTGTATGAAATTTTAAAAGAATGGTTGCATTATATTTTCTAAAGCATTTGACTTTTTTAGGTGACTTGGAGAAAGCTGAAGCAGTTGGGCGTGAAGCTTTACGACATTTACCCTTTGAAGCATCAGTGCATTTCAACTTGGCTAATACTCTTGGAAAGGCTGGAAAATATGTGGAATCTGAAGGGCACTTTTTGAAGGCAATAGAATTGCATAAAAATAATCCTACATATCATGCAAATTTAGGTACACTATAAAATAAAAATTGACTTTTTTTTCTCTCTCTCAAATTTAAAGCTAATATTTTGTTTAGATACACTCAAGGGTAATAAAAATGATGGCAAAAATGTTTTCCCGCGTCGGAGAATATGTATTTATGAAGAAATAGAATGTTAGTTCTAGTGATTATGCACTAACATTTTTTACCTCCCTGCAGCATATCAGTATATATTTTATACAACTAAATACATTTCAAGTCTATTCAATCAAGTGCATTAGTACCTGTTATTTATATTTTTGTTCAGAAAGTTCTCTCTTGATGAGTGACAGAAAATTTGGTTATTTACGAGTGGTTATTATTTATTTTTCAGGTGTTTTGTATCATAGATGGAAAAAGTATCAGTTGGCAGAAGAATGCTATAAACGAGCCCTTGAAATCAAACCAGATATGAAAAGCTCTAGACAGAATCTTCGCCTTCTTCAAAAAACGTTGAATCGATTTTAATAATTAGTTTGAAACATCAAAAGCATTTAATTTTATATCATTAATTCATTTATGTTCCATTTGAAATGCACAAAAAGTATTTCACTACTGAGTGCTGTACTCAGGGCTATGTATAGACTGTTTTAAATCTCTTGATTGATTATCACTTTCTAAGTGGAATCTTTTAGCTTTATTAACTTTGAAAAAGTCTTTAAAACTATAACTTTGTGAAAAATAAATGATTTTTATGTAACATTTAAATTAAAATTTTAATGAATAAACTATTTTGTGCAACTTTTGAAAGCTACTTTTCATATCATGAGCAGGTTGCTTGTGCACTGTGTATTCTCCTATTGCAATGTAGATCAATTGATGAGCTGGGGATATTTCACTTATTCTGTGTTTTTTCTTCTTATTGTAATGCATTATGTATCTGTGGTGCACTTACTATTTGTTACATCCGAGAGCATAATATTTTGTATGTTATTAAATGTAGTGTTGCAACAAATACTGTTTGGACCCAGTGCTTAGAACAAAATATTGAATACAACCAACTGAACAATTTGCATGACTTAGCTGAACATTGGAATATTCCGAGTTGTGTAAAACACTGAATTGTTAATGTATTTTATAATTAATGGCACTTTTGCAATCCAGTATTTTATAGAAATGCACAAGTTGACCTCCACATTTATCTGTTTCGATATATTGAGCTAATGTGCCTTAAAATTGACAAAATGATGAAATTAAACTAAATCAAATATAAACTTTGAAGAAAAAAAACTGCAAGTTTGTGGGGAGGAAGAGTATAGTACTTTTATTTTGTTATAGATTCTAACTATTATTTAGTATTTATTATATTCATTGCTAAAAATAGAGGAAATAATAAAAATTGTTATTGGTTTATTGATTGCTTGCTGTTTGTTCTGCAATGCATATTACTTAGTCATTACGCACACTCTTACCTTACCTCTTTCAATCATTTAAACTTGCCATACAGTAAAAACTAGGGTATCCAGAAAGCATGGGAAATGCCAAATTCTGGATACGTGAATTTTTTGGATGTTTGAGCTCATAAAAATTCCAGTTCATAAAAAGTATTAAATGAAAAAGGCTACAAGAATTTCTCCTTTTTTAATCTAATTTTTAATGTTTTTTAGCAAAAGCAAATGTTAGTAAGAATCATTCCTAGAAACAAGTTTTTACAATAATTACATTCTTAAAAATGGACCGCAAGTAAAAAGGTTAAACATTTCCTTTTTTTTTTTTTTTTTGATTATCTTGTATTTTCATTCTTTTTAATTAGCATAAAATTAGCATGGAAATTTATTTTAAACTTCCATGCTAATTTTGAAGAAAAAATGAGCATTAATAATATCTCCGCTTTTATTCTACATGTTTGCTAGAAAATAGTCAATCTGGAATGACTTGTAAGAAAAAGTGCTAGACAGAAAGTTTTTTGTGCCAAATTCAAGAAATTCATACGTTCTTAAATTCATTAATGAACAAAGTCCAAACATTTGCAAAAAAAAAAAAAAAAAAGGATTAAAACAACTTTGCCTCAAAAGGCATCTAGACTAGGTGGAGGGAGAAATTACAGGAAGATATTTTCCACAGCTCCATGTTGTATTGGGCACATACCAGAGAAACCAGAAATCATTTCACTTGATATCTTTTCTTTATTGGCTGTTTCTCTTATTTTCTTTTCTTTTCATTTTTATTTATTTATTAAAAATGAAAAGACGTAATGGTAGAGGAAGCCAAAACTGTGTACTTAAAAGCAATCAGTTTTTAAAGAAATTTGAAACAAGATTATCAGTAGATGCTGGGTTGTTCATTGTGGAATAGACCAGTTTTTACTGCAATTTAAAAGTCGTTTAAAAAGTAAATAATATGACTGTCTAGATACGACGAAAAAGTTCATTCTTAGGTAAGTGAAACTGAAACTAAAGATGAAGTAAAATTTCATAATGTGCCTGAAAGTTAAACTGAAGACTATTTGAGGAATTTTTAGCATTCAGTATATTTTTTTCTATTTAGTTTTTGTTGTTTTTAAATCCATTGTTTTGGTATTTGTCTTACAACTAGTTCGAATTTTACAATTAAATCTTAGTTTTTAATTAAAAATGTGCTACATGACAGCATAGTACCTATAGAGCGATTCCATACCAAATCACCGAATGGGGGTCGCACGACCGACTCGGATTTTTTTTTAATTTGGTACACAGATTGATGGTATAGAGGTATGAAAAAGCCCAAAAGGAAAGTTACCTTATTTTCTGAGATACATGCCCTCAAAGTTTGTCCGCCACGTCAAAATACTAAAAAAGTGATGTTATTTAATCATTTTTTATAAAAAATCGTACTCATGCAAAATAAAAGTGTTAGATATCTATGGAAACTAGTTACTCCAGGCATTCTGAAAAAAAATACTAGAACGTTCATAATGAAAATTGCCAAGGTACAGGGCTCTTTGAAGTTGTCACCACAAAAACTTGATTTTGCAGATTTTGCTGAAATTCAGGCATTTATTACAAAAAAAGGCAAACAAAACCAAAGGTTTTCTCACTTTCTGGTAGTGTACAGGTCCTCCCTGTAATTTGCTACGCAATAAATTTTTTGGGTTTCTCACTCCTTCTTGGAAATATTTTAGCTTAAAAATAAGCCGTAAGGCAAAAAATGCGTTTTTGGCCATCTTTGCAGCCATTTTTCTCATAAAGGGGGAGCAGTAGAAACTTTAATTTTTTTTTTAAACAAGCCACTGATATGTTAGCTATTCACAGGAAAAGAGTTTACTTTTGGTTATTTCTCCCATTAAGAGATATCCTGCTGACAGTATATGCATGTTTTTCATGATGACCATATGCTTTTGTTCCCCCTCTCATGGAGTTAAAATTAATTAAACCAAAAAATAATTATATATTTATTATTAGCTGTATTATCTACTCAATATGTCATGAAATTTAATTTATTAAATCATTGAACAATAAATTAGATAATTGATGAAAACAAGAAAAAGTATTTCTCTGATGCCTGAGCATTATGCATTCATAACTATAAAGCACTAAATACTTTCTTGAGAAATTAATTAACATAAATGAGCTCTAAATAGTTATATTATAAGCAATACCCAATCTTGTGATTGGGATACTCCTGTTTTTAATTGAAGAATTTCTTGAATATCAGATGAATATCAGGAAAATAAATGAGGTCTTTTCGTTTGATGTAGGATACTTTATGACAAATTTCATTTGATGGGCTACTAACTGAGCATGGTGATAAAGAGCTATTAATTTCAGCATCGAATTCCATTTTACCTTATTAACAGTTAAATATTTATAAAATAATTAAATAAATAATTTAATATAAAGCCATGCTTGAAGAATTCAAATTAGTGCAACTAATTTATTCCCATACTGATCTTTACAAAACTGACATGTGTTGAGCACTGATAAGAACTGACAAGAATAAGTTTACTCACTAAAATACTAGTTCACAGATACTATAAAGCGTACATTCTATTTTCTACAAAATAATACTGCAACAAAGAACAAGGGTATAAAGGAGTAGGTACTGAAGAATTTCTTGAAAAATCAATTAAAATAAAGGAGCTTCGAATATTTATCTCATAGGCAATACCCAATCTTGTGATTGGATGTTCCTGATTGATGGCTATAAACAGGAGGATACCCTTGTTCTTTGTTGCAGTATTATTTTGTGTAAAATAGAATGTATGCTTTATAGTATCTGTGAACTAATATTTTAGTGAGTAAACTTTTTCTTGTCAGTTCTTATCAGTGCTCAACGCATGTCAATTTTGTAAAGATCAGTATGGGAATAAATTAGTTGCACTAATTTTAATTCTTCAAGCATGGCTTTATATTAAATTATTTATTTAATTATTTTGTAAATATTTAACTGTTAATAAGGTAAAATAGAATTCGATGCTGAAATTAATAGCTCTTTATCACCATGCTCAGTTAGTAGCCCATCAAATGAAATTTGTCATAAAATATCCTACATCAAACGAAAAGACCTCATTTATTTTCCTGATATTCATGTGATATTCAAGAAATTCTTCAATTAAAAACAGGAGTATCCCAATCACAAGATTGGGTATTGCTTATAATATAAATATTTAGAGCTCATTTATGTTAATTAATTTCTCAAGAAAGGATTTAGTGCTTTATAATTATGAATGCATAATGCTCAGGCATCAGAGAAATACTTTTTCTTTTTTTCATCAATTATCTAATTTATTGTTCAATGATTTAATAAATTAAATTTCATGACATATTGGGTAGATAGTACAGCTAATAATAAATATATCATTATTTTTTGGTTTAATTAATTTTAAGTCCATGAGAGGGGGAACAAAAGCATATGGTCGTCGCGAAAAACATGCATATACTGTCAGCAGGATATCTCTTAATGGGAGAAATAACCAAAAGTAACTCTTTTCCTGTGAATAGCTAACATATCAGTGGCTTGTTTAAAAAAAAAATTAAAGTTTCTACTGCTCCCCCTTTATTAGAAAAATGGCTGCCAAGATGGACAAAAACGCATTTTTTGCCTTACGGCTTATCTTTAAGCTAAAATATTTCCAAGAAGGAGTGAGAAACCCAAACAATTTATTGCGTAGCAATTTACAGGGAAGACCTGTACACTACCAGAAAGTGAGAAAACCTTTGGTTTTGTTTGCCTTTTTTTGTAATAAATGCCTGAATTTTAGCAAAATCTGCAAAATCAAGTTTTTGTGGTGACAACTTCAAAGAGCCCTGTACCTTGGCAATTTTCATTATGAACGTTCTAGTATTTTTTTTCAGAATGCCTGGAGTAACTAGTTTCCATAGATATCTAACACTTTTATTTTGCATGAGTACGATTTTTTATAAAAATGATTAAATAACATCACTTTTTTAGTATTTTGACGTGGCGGACAAACTTTGAGGGCATGTATCTCAGAAAATAAGTGGAGCAGGTAACTTTCCTTTTGGGCTTTTTCATACCTCTACACCATCAATCTGTGTACCAAATTTAAAAAAAAATCCGAGTCGGTCGTGCGACCAACTTTTTTTTTTTTCGGTGATTTGGTATGGAATCGCTCTATACATATACTGTAACCTTTCATCTTTGCAACTTTTCTTTTCTGTATCTTTCTCATTTTTACAGTGATTTTAGGTTCAATTTCAGTTTAAACGTTATACTAAATTGTAAGGAAAGTATCATATTTTATTCAACCTACTGTCCTACTCTTTCTATCATGAAAATTTTACTTTGGAATGTCAATAAATGAGCTATCAATAAATAATATTTGAAGCAACAAATTTTTATGATTTCTCAGGAAATGAAAGTGAAGGCTATACCTGACAGATTTGTTATTTTTAATAAAAACTTTGGTGTTGATAATGTTTCAATTACTGAAAATTATGCTAGATTTATGCATATTACAATTGATATAAAGCATTTACTGATGAATATTAGAGTATTCATAAAATGGAAAATGTAGCAAAACTCTCCAGCTCTTACGAGAGGGTTAGAAGCTCTAAAAACTGTTTGATACATACAAGAAGTAGGGACATATTTTGGATTTCTGCATGAAATATTTTGACAGCTGTAATTTTGTGTTGAACGATGTATTAAGGTACATATATACAATCAATTTATAGTGAACATGATCAGAGTTGCAGGAAAACCGGGACAAACAGGAAACAGAATTCACTGAAGCATTAGACTAATTTTTATTGTTTATTTCTACCTCAATATAGATCATTCATGGAATCTAGAAATGTTGTTTCATTTTAGGAAGTTTTTTTTTTTTTTTTTTTTTTTTTTTTTTTTTTTTTTTTTTTTGACACTAGCTTAGTTTCAAAAAATAACACTGAACACAAAAAACTTTATTCTGTCGTACTATTTCAAGTCATTTCATTCATATAATTTTGTGTTTGAAATCCTGTTATACAAAACTTAATTAAATACAATATCATTTCGTAATTTCCCAAACTTTTTGACAACCAGTAGGGGAAAAATAGTGCAAAATTTGCTTAATTTATAAATTAATATTCTGCATAAAAGTGATTTCAAATTTTGTTATATATGAAGTGACACTTCATCCTTGAAGCTTGGTGGTGCGACCATAAAGATCTTCACGTACTTTTCTGTTAAGAATTTGACATCTTTATTGATCTGGAACTTGAAATCATGACTCTACCCCTTGCATATACTACCGAGAATTAATTTCATTTGTAGTACAGCCTATGGAAACGTCAAAGAGTTGTAAACTAAAAATTTGCTTTTCGACTAACCACAGTTTAAAGTCTTGTTTGCATTCTTCAAATAGTTCTTTGCCATTCATTTTATTAATGAAACAAATATAAACTTATTCCTCCAAAATTTTTAATCATACATTTTTAATTTTTATTCAGATAATCACTTATAATGTACTGTACCTCATGAAAAAAGTCAATATTCTCTCCTCTTATTTATTTATTTTTTAACTTTCTTCTTCTTAAATGCTTTGGAAGTGCTGAATTATCAATGTTACAAAATAAAAAGGTTTCTCTCTTTCTTCTATCTTAAGTGAAATTTTGTTAATTATGTCTTTTTTCACTTGTGTTTCATTTTGTTATCTTTAAATGTTCTACTTTTTCTGATCTAAGTCGACACAGTTTGAATTGATCAAATACTAAGTAATACAATACAATACAATACAATACAGATGTAACGACCAGCAACAGGCTCTGAGCCTAGCTAGGCTGGTTCTGTTCAATTTATAATTCCCAATGGCCCTCTTAAAGCTATCTACTCTCCTGGTTATTGCAGCCTCTTCCAATAAGCTGTTCCAGATACCCACAACCCTACTTACTGAAGTATTAATTTTTCCTAATTTCATGGTTACCCTGAGGTTTGAATAACTTAAAACAACGACCCCTTGTCTTGCTTTCCATTTAAAAATTTAACCCTTTAACGCCTTTCATTTTGATACATTTAAACAACTGAAACATGTCCCCTCTGACTCTCCTTTGCTCAATACTACACATAATATGCATTTTAAGCATGTAATCATAATCTAAATTTGAAAGCCCATTTACTAACCTTAATAAACATATATTTATTACATTCCTGCATTAAACAATCGCACACAATAATTTAATTAGAATTGTATCAGAAAGAAGGTTCTTCTGCCTTTATATAGAAGTTTGGTAAGACCTCATTTGGAGTATGCTGTTCAGTTTTGGTCTCCTTATCTTTCAAAAGACAATATGTTGTCCCAAAAGTCCGTAAATAGTCAAGGAAGCATGTCAAGACTTCTTTGATTCGAAGCCAGCTGAAGGGTACTTTGGTCAGATCTGAAAGCATAAAGTCTTGGAAAATGATAATTTATTTTG
>JAXGGA010021862.1:0-15920 GCA_038373865.1 Uloborus plumipes | reverse complement strand
TAAAGAAAAGTTAATTACAGAACAAGTATAAAATGAACTAAGCATCCTAAAACTAATTCTGTCTGCAATTTCAAGAAAAAATATTTTTTGCACTATTAATACGACTGTAACAGAGTGGACATCCCACAGTGCAAATTAACTATCATCAGCAAAGAATTTTAGGCTTATCTTAGTTACTGATTATATAATTCAATGTATCAAAGTAATCAAAGCAGATACATTACTTGTACTTATAAAAAAAAATATCACATTGAATGCGATTGCTTATTTTATTTCTGAAAGGCTTGTAACAGAGTAGACAGTTTGAAACAAAAAAAATCTAGGAACAAAGATAAATAGGTGTTTTTCCAAGATTTTTTTGTTTACATACATAAAAATCAGCAGAAAGGGTGTCAGAAGCATTTTTTGTGCTGTGCATTGCAAATGATTTTGTTGTTGCATTTCAGCTTAATCTTAAATTTCATTTTAAGTCCTAGCAATTTGAAGCTGGGGCAGATCATTTTTTCCTTCTTTTGCCAAAGAATTTTTTTTTTTTTTTTTTTTTGGGGGGGGGGGGTCCTTTATAAATGGCTTATGCCTAAATAAGTAATACTTGGTTACACACAATTAGATGGAGAACAAACAAAAAAAATATAATTAATTGGTGGTAAACATTAAAATTAATTCCCAAAATGCTGAAGTATCGGGACTGATTTGTACCATTTTCGCTGAAATGACCGATATATTATCATTATTATTTAAAATTATTCTAAACATGTTCAGTTTAAAAAATAAATTAATAAACTTATATCTAAATAATTAACTTAAAGTTTTACTTAAATTCTAAAAGACAAAATACACTTTCTAAAGATGCAAATTAACATCTTAAATACAGTCAAGTCTCAATAGCTCATAGTCCCAAGGGACCGGCTAAAAACTTAGAGTTATTGATAGTTCGAGTTACAAGCAGTTCCTACCGTCTTTTCAAGAATTTAGGACCAAAGGAAAACTTTGAAATAAAGGTATTTATAAATTGCTGTTTGAATTTATAAAGCTTCTAGTTATCGAAACTCGATTGAATGTTATTGAGGGTCATGCTCAACATGTTCTCGAGGAGTTACGGAGCGGCGTGACAGACGTGAAAAGATTCTAATAGCAGAGAAATATCTTTTCTGAAAGGAAGGTATTACAAAAAGAAAGAACGAAACAAAGTGCAAAATTCAAAATTTCTTTACACACATTTAAACTCTTTCAAAAAAAAAAAAAAAAAGCATGGTTTTAAGTTGCGACGATTCATGGGGACAGATGTTTTCATTATCTAAAAGAAAACTTTCGTCAATGTTAGATAGGTTATTTAGTGTATGTTATTTTCAATTATAATAAAGCAATAATCGTGGCAAAGTAAAAAATATCTAATTACAACATCATTGGGTGTTAATAGATCGCAATTTTTGTTAGAAGCACAAAAACTAAAAATAAAAGAATTAAATAAATAAAATAATTTGAGAATTTATATTAAAAGCTACTGCGATTAATTTTTATGAACTAACGATATAATCGTAAGTTTTTTCAACCTTTTGTCGCACATTAATCCTTGAAGGTTTGTAGCCTTTTCTGTCTAAATATTTTAACTAAAATATTTTTGAAAAGCTGAAGACAATCATATTTTATCTGGTAATTGTGAAAAATCAAATATGCAGAATGCTTCCATGTCCAGTACACAGTCGGAGGAATAACACAATTTTTGTTTTAGAAGCAAAAATTGGTAAAAAGGAAAGATGAAAAGTAATTACATCATCTAAAAGGTTTATCAAACAATGAAATTTTTAACTAAGATTTTTATAAAAAAGAAAATATTTAATTAGGTTCTCACATCATACCGGATAACCCTCACATCAATTCCGGATATTCCCCACATCAACACCGGATACTTAGCCGGATATCCTGCAAAAATCTTCCGGATATCCGTATCCGGGGCGGTCAGCCGGATCGGATATCCGGAAGTACCGGATACTTAAAATATCAGCCGGATAGGTCGGATACCGGATAGTTGCCGGATATCCGGTCCATCCCTAGAATATTTACTATTGCTGCTGTGTTGATGTTAACAGAAAAACTGTATAAACGTTTCTTTTCTTTTTCTTTATTTATTCTTTTCCCTCCTTGTTTTCCTTTCTTTTTTTTTTAGGAGACGCACGGGCCTAAGGCTATATAGTCTCTTGTAGCCCCGGCCATGTGATTCCCTCACTTGATTTGTTTTCTCAACTTGGCGTAAAATAGTTGACTCTCACCAATTTGCCATTCGTCAAGAAATTGCATGAAACATGTAAAAGTTAAAAACGAAAAACTACAGACCAAAAATTGTTGTTACCATTACTTGATACTTATTTTATTCATGCAAGAGTTGCATCTATTTTTCGGAAAATTAAAATTTCTTTATTTTCTTAACACAATTTTAAAAAAAGTGATGTCAAAGCTTTTTATTCTTTTTTTATTTATTTAGATCCCATTAACTTGATTGTATATCGAATGATGTTATATATTAAATCAAATGATGATTACTTGGCGTTCTTTACTAAAGATAACTAGTTTAGTTTTTAAACAAAGTCCGATAATGAATTGCGGTAAAATATAAAATGTCATATAAAATCTTTTGAATTCAACTGCACAGTCATTTAGGCGAACTTTGAGCTCAGTCAGTTAACTTATGGAATCTTCTTCTTTTTTTTTGTGTGTGTGTGTTGGTATATTTGACTTCCAAATGATATTTAAAACAAGAAGTTCTGTCAAGAACTAAACGAGCCTACTTTCCCGTACATCGACATCGGCATTCTAGCATCTGATCATTATTCTCTTGATTATCTAAGACTAAAAATTATGTCAAACATACCTTTTTAGCACTTGAAGCTGATTTCTAAAAGCAAAATATACCCCTCTCATCAATGAAATAGAAATAGACACATAAAAAGTAAATAAATGAATAAATAAAGCTTTGTCGCACCTTTTAAAGAATGTAACTGTTACAGTTCTTCCGTAGAAAAAGTCCTCAATTGTTTTCAAAAAAAAAATTAAAAGTACAAAGTACATCAAAACACATTTTATCAAAGAAAGAAAAAAAAAAGAAAAAAAAAACTCGTCCGTTGATAAAATGTCTCGAATTTCACTTTTAATCCGTTGCCAGTTGTTAAATATAAATAAAGAATAAAATGCCCTCGTGAATGAAACATTTTTGTTACAAAAAAAATCGTCTGCCAAAAATAATAATAATAATAATAAATGAATAAATAAACAAAAAATCGTCTGCACAGTTAGTCATTTTTTTTTCGGACTGTTTACTCAAAAGTTATTAGGGGTGACAGCTTGCTTGAGCGGTTCAATGTTGAACGAAAAATTGTTCAAATCGGAAATGTAAATACGGGAATGAAGTATCCTTGAAAAGTTCTTTCCAACAAAAAAAAAGTTTGTTCAAATCGGACTGTTCATTAAAAAGTTAGTATCGCGGGACCGGTTATTTGAACGGCTTAAAGTTGAACCAAAAATTGTTCAAATCAAAAAATCAAATATGGGAATGAGCTGTACTCGCCGAGATCTTTCCAACAAAAAAAAGTTTGTCCAAATCGGAATGTTCATTCAAAAGTTATTAGGGGGGGGACAGACAGACCGACCGACAGACAGACATTTTTCGATTTGAACAATTTTTGGTTCAACTTTGAGCCGTTCAATCAACCTGTCCCGCGATACTAACTTTTTAGTTAACAGTCCGATTTGAACAAACTTTTTTTTGTTCGAAAGATCTTTTCAAGGATACTTCATTCCTGTATCTACATTTTCGATTTGAACAATTTTTCGTTCAACATTGAACCGTTCAAGCAACCTTTCCCCCCTAATAACTTTTGAATGAACATTCCGATTTGAACAAACTTTTTTTTGTTGGATAGATCTCGGCGATTACAACTCATTCCCATATTTGATTTTTCGATTTGAACAATTTTGGTTCAACATTGAACCGTTCAAGCAACCTCCCCCCCCTAATAACTTTTGAATGAATATTCCGATTTGGACAAACTTTTTTTTGTTGGAAAGATCTCGGCGAGTACAGCTCATTCCCATATTTGATTTTTCGATTTGAACAATTTTTGGTTCAACTTTGAACCGTTCAAACAACCTGTCCCGCGATGCTAACTTTTGAGTGAACAGTCCGATTTCAACAAACTTTTTTTTGTTCGAAAGATCTTATCAAGGATACTTCATTCCCGTATTTACATTTCCGATTTGAACAATTTTTCGTTCAACATTGAACCGCTCAAGCAAGCTGTCACCCCTAATAATTTTTGAGTGAACAGTCCGATTTAAATAAACTTTTTTTTTTGTTCGAAGGATCTCAGCAAGGATACTTCATTACAGTATTTAAATTTTCAATTCGAACATTTTTTCGTTCAACATTGAACCGTTCAAGCAACCTTTCCCCACCTAATAACTTCTGAGTGAACCATCCGAATGGAATAAACTTTTTTTTGTTTGAAAGATCTCGGAGAGGTTCAATCCCTTATTTCGCTTTTTGGTTTGAACCATTTTTCGTTCAATATTGAACCGTTCAGAAAAAAATTTAACATTAGCGTTTACGGGGAATTTAAGTTGAATGTTGATCCTGGAACTTAAAGTCGGATTTCCTTCAAACTAACTTTGTAAAAAAATGGTTTTGATAAATAATGTTTGTAAAGTACTTTTCTGAATAATCTTCTGTGAGGACTCTGATTCCGACTCCGACTCCACAAACATGGCGGAAATGCAGGCTCAGAAAAAAATGACTGACTGTGCAGACGATTTTTTGTTTATTTATTCATTTGTGTTATTTTATTTATTACTATTATTTTTTTTTGGCAGACGATTTTTTTTTGTAACAAAAGTGTTTCATTCACGAGGGCATTTTATTCTTTATTTATATTTAACAACTGGCAACGGTTTAAAAGTGAAAATCGAGACATTTTATCGACGGACGAGCTTTTTTTTTCCTTTCTTTGATAAAATGTGTTTTGATGTACTTTGTACTTTTATTTTTTTTATTTTTTTTTTGAAAACGATTGAGGAATTTTTCTACGGAAGAACGGCAACAGTTACATTCTTTAAAAGGTGCGACAAAACTTCATTTATTCATTTATTTACTTTTTAGGTCTCTATTTCATCTGATGAGAGGGGTATATTTTGCTTTTAGAAATCAGCTTTAAGTGCTAAAAAGGTATGTTTGACATAATGTTTAGTCTCAGATGATCAAGAGAATAATGATCAGATGCTAGAATGCCGATGTCGATGTACGGGAAAGTAGGCTCGTTTAGTTCTTGACAGAACTTCTTGTTAATACGCTTTTACTAGTTTCACAAGTAGGTTTTTTTGTTTGTTCGTTTGTATGTATGTAACTCTGAGTCAAAAATAAAATTCACGTTCTTTACAAACGTATAAAAGTAATATGTTTAATACCATTATTATTACTAAAGGCTAAACTATATTGCATGTTGATGTATAATAAGTGCATTTGACATTAGTTCTGAGTTGGGCATCCACAAAATGCATATTATAAGTGCATGTAAACTTAGCGGATATTCAACAGTTTTCAAAATCTTCTTTTGAATTTGATTTACTCTAAAAGCGTATTTTTTAGTTTTTTTAAACTATATTTAGGATTATTTCTTTTTTTTTCACACAAAGAAATTAAACAAATAAATTTGCTGTAACGGCATTTTTTTTGCAAAAACGGAATACCGTTTAATCACCGCGTAGCCGGCAATTTTCTTATAGAACATTTTCTTTAAGAGTTGTTTGGGGACGTTTGAAATCAAATTAGTTCATGGAGTTATTGCTTTCTTTGTAACAACTGAGTGGTGGAAGGGGAGGTGAAATGTCAAGAGAAAAAATGGTATTATATTCAACTCCACATTTAAATACTGATTGTAACGAAGGTACAAAACCATGTCTGAGCTGATTAACGCCAGAAATGAATAAGCATCTCTCCCTTTAAGACTATTCTACAAACAAAATTTTGTCTGAATACTTGCATTACTTCTTGATGTACATCACTCACAAATAATGAAAAATAAAAAGTTCAATTGCTCTGCTTCCTCGATGATGTGGCGTATCTTCTGAAGGCTTCCTATGGGCCAATTTTTATTTTATTTCGTTTGAACCTTCTTCAGACATTAATCACGCTATGCTGAAAAAGTTCCATTACATTCTTGCATGTAAAAACTTGGAAGAACTGGCGGCAAAAACCAATCAGCACTGAATCACATATTGGTTGGTACATGTATGTACCAAATTTCATTCTAATTCACGCACTAAGTTTTGTGGTAGAGTCGCCCCCAAAAAATGGGTCACGCAGATACACACTTACACATTTTCCCTTAAAAAAATAAACGATAAAATTGAATTCCTCACACGTCAGAAAGTGTAAATTCTTCCAAATTGACAATTTTTCACTGATCCAATACTTTCTTTTACACATTTTATGAAGAAGAAAATAAAAAGACCTCTATTATTTAAATAATATAGACTTGCTTTCGATCATGTAAGAAATTTTAACAGAAACCAAGTTTCAAACATTGTACATCTGTCTTATTCATTTCACTGTTCTTCAACTTCTTTTTTAACACACAAATTTTCCTTTCGATATCAATTAAACTTGGCTTGGGCTGCTAATCTATTCGTTTTTAAGTTGGTAGATAGCGAGTTACGGTGAAATAAGCTATTGTAAATAAATAACTTACGCTTGTTTGAAAACTATTTGTTTCTTGGAAAGCGCTCGAAACAGTTACAAGCCGAAAGGGTAAATTTTTTTTAGTATTTTCAAAAATTTTAGTCCATATTATCGTTAACGCACACGTTCATCAACAGCAATTAGCAATTTTTTGCTAATTCGGTGTAAAAAAGCCTTTTCATATATTTTAATTTTTGATACTAACTGTATCAATATCGGACCTTCTACATTTTTGTCTGACGACATTTGAACTGGCGACATTTTGGCCCGCGACATTTTTGACCTGCGACATTTTGGACCGGCGACATTTTTGACCTGCGACATTTTGGACCGGCGACATTTTGGACCGGCGACATTTTTGACCGGCGACATTTTGGACCGGCGACATTTTAAACCGGCGACATTTTTGATCGGCGTCATCTTTGACCGGCGACATTTTGGCCCGGCGACATTTTGGCCCGGCGACATTTTAGCCCGCGACATTTTGGCTCGGCGACATTTTGGACTGGCGACATTTTGGCCCGCGACATTTTAGCCCGCGACATTTTGGCTCGGCGACATTTTGGACCGGCGACATTTTGGCCCGCAACATTTTAGCCCGCGACATTTTGGCTCGGCGACATTTTGGACCGGCGACATTTTTGCACGCGACATTTTAGCCCGCGACATTTTGGCTCGGCGACATTTTGGCCCGCGACATTTTGGGCGTATACCATTCCATGTCAAGTGATCCAACGTTTTTTACCTTACATTTTTGTATTTCTTTCAAATTTGGCTCATCAATTGTACCCCTTGAGGTAATCAAAAGTCTCAATTTTTAGATTTTTATCTCTATTATTTCTTCATTTATGAGACGTTGAACTTTAGAAAAACCCTCGTTTTTCCATGGATAAGGGAACGTAAAAGGGACCATAACTCGGCACCAAATATAGATAACGGCATTTGGTAAACGGCATTTTAAAGTACGTTAGTTGCCGCTTAATCTGATATGCAACATGACTAATTTGATAAAAATTTTCTTTTTCAAAAAATAAAATTTAAACTTCAAATTTGAATTTCTCGAAAAACATATAATGAATCTTTTTCAAAAATTCTTGTGTATTTTATCTATGTTTGTACTAATTCTTAGATTGGGATCTCAATGGGATCATATTTTTTTGAATTTTTGAATCAAACTGTATAGGAAAAAAATGATATTTTTTAGATTCTATTTGTTTAAATACTAAGTTATCTTGCTTATGATGGTCTAAAAAGTAGTAAACAAGCATGAATATGTTTAAAGTGAGCTGGCATGAGCTTATAGAATTTTCAGGTTCACCCCCTCCCCCCTTCCTCCCCCGCACAACCACTCTTTTTTAATGCAAAACTGTTCAAAATGTTAAAAAAACTCTTTGATACAAAATGAATAGTAAACTTTTTTAAAGTTGGTAAATGGGTTTCCTTATAACTAGACGAAGTATCACCTCCTCCACCCCAATATACCATTAACGCTGTACTATTATGACATCTAACCTGGGGATTGAATGGACTATTTCTTTTACTCTAGGTAAGTGAACTAGCATTAACTTGCAAATTGGTCAGCTCCCCCTCCCTTCCTTCCCGACCCAACCATTTTCCCCCAAAACTGTTTCAAATGCTAAAAAAAAACTTTTTGATACAAAATGAACAATAAACTTATTTAAAGTTGGTAAATGGGTTTCCTTATAACAAGGCAAAGTAAAACCCTTCCCCCACACAAATATACCATTAACGCTACACTAATATGACGTCTCACCTGGGGATTGTTTAGAGGATTATTTCCCCCCTAGGTATAGATTGTTTTTCACAGACGAAGTGTTTCTTTTTTTAAATCCGACCTCCACAAAGTGTACTTCCATTCAATATCTGAATTTAAACTTATGATTCATTTCATCCCCTCCCCCAGCACCAATCTTCAATTTTGGAGGAAGAAAATAAACGGTTCGCCCCAAGATCATAGCAAACAGCAAAATATCACTGTTTCCCCTTGTTCTCATAATGTTTTCCCATTATTTTCACACAAAACTGAAAAGAAATCAAAGTATCAGGTTATATGTCAGTCCCCATCACTGCCTTTCCTTTCTCTTATTGAACAAAGCTCATGAGCTAATAGGAAAGAGTAACAAACAGAACAAACTGAAACACTACCAGACATCAGTAGAGACTAAGGCTTTGAAATGGGGTTAGACGGGATGATAAAAAAATAAAAGTTTGGAGCGGGAAGGCAGGAAAAGGGGAGGAGCAATCTGTACAGAAGTTAAACAACATGAGAGGTTATGATCAAAAAGCAGTGTTTATTTAATGCATATAGATATATCTTGCTGCATTACTTTCCTTTACAACAAAGTGAAAAAGAACACAAACAATTAAAAAAATTAAATAACAGCTGCACAATAGATAATGTGGGAAGATAGTTATGGGGCACAGACATATGATCTGATATTTTGATTTATTTTCAGTTTTGTGCGAAAAGAATAGAAAAAACAATGAGAACAAGGAGAAACAGTGCTATTTTGCTGTTTGCTATGATCTTGGGAAGACCCATTTATTTCCTCCCTTCAAAATTGAAGATTGGTGCTGGGGTAAGAGATGAAATGAATCATAAAGTTAAATTTCAGATATTGAATGAAAGTACACTTTGAAGTTCAGATCGAAAAGAAACACTTCGTCTGAAAAACAATATATATACCTAGGGTGAAAATAATCCTCAATTCAATCCCGATGTTGGACGTCATATTAATATAGTGTGAATGGTATATTTGGGTGGGGAGGGGGATTCTTCGTCTAGTTATAAGGGAACCCATTTACCATCTTTAAATAAGTTTACTATTCATTTTGTATCAAAGAGTTTTTTTAAAAAAACATTTTGACCAGTTTTGAAAAATAAAAAAGTGGTTGAGCAGGGGAGGGAGGGTGAGGGGATGAACCTGACAAATCTATAAGCTCATGCCAGCTCCCTTTAAACATATTCATGTTCATTTACTACTTTTTAGACCATCACAAGCCAGACAACTTAGTATTTAAATAAATAGAATCTAAAAAATATCAATTTTTTCCTATACAGTTTTATTCAAAAATTCAAAAAAATATGATCCCATTGAGATCCCAATCCAAAAATTGGTACAAACATAAATAAAATACACAAGAATTTTTGAAAATTTTTTGAAAAAAATTCATTATATGTTTTTCGAGAAATTAAAATTTGAAATTTAAATTTCATTTTTTGAAAAGAAAATTTTTATCAAATTAGTCATGTTGCATATCAGATTAAGCGGCAACTAACGTACTTTAAAATGCAATTTACCAAATTGTTCTATCTATATTTGGTGCCGAGTTATGGTCCATTTTATGTTCCCTTATCCATGGAAAAACGAGGGTTTTTTCAAAGTTCAAAGTCTCATAAATGAAAAAATGATAGAGATAAAAATCTAAAAATTGAGACTTTTAATTACCTCAAGGGGTACAATTGATGAGCCAAATTTGAAAGAAATACAAAAATGTAAGGTAAAATTTTTCTCAGATTTTGGATCACTTGACGTGGAATGATGACCCTACTCCAAAAGCTCCTAGAGCTCTTGACAAACTCCCACTCGCCTCCTCGGATTGTCAACAGTCAATTCCAATTGCTAGGGAATTCGCTTAGCACAACTTAGTGCTGTTCCAAGTCGGCAATTATTCCTTGGCAAGAGCCATAAGAATCGTTCAACGCACCAGCAACAGGTTGAACTGTAACCTGTCTTCTCGGATCAATTCGTCAGCACGTTCTCGATTTGCAGCTGTAATTTATGTTGTTGGCCGGACGCTTCTCGGTTTGTCTGAAATTTCTTATTTCCAAACTTTTTAGCCCAACCAGTGGTGCCCAAAGGGGGGGGGGGATTATGGCGCAAGTTGGGCCATCAAAATTTTCGGGGGGGGGGGATTTTTTAAAACTAATTTATTTATTTATTTAAATAATTTACGATTCAAAAAAATATTCATTTATTACTTTTGTAATTTAAATTATTTCTTCATTAATATATTTTTTTTTGTGCGTGTGGTGTGTGCTTTGAATTTCTGGAAGAGAAAAAAGCGATTCTATTCAACGCATAATTCGAACTTTTAAAAAATAAATAATATATAAAAAATAATAGTAATAATTTAAATAAATAAATAAATATTTAAAAAAAATAAAAATATATATTAAAAAAATAAATAAATAGTATTTAGAAAAAAATAAGTATAATAATTAAAAAAATAAATAAAACAAAAAAGAGGGGTAAAAAAAGCGCAAGAGGGTTGTGAAAAATTTAGGGGGGGGGGAGATTTGCGCCATTGAGCTTGGGGGGGGGGGGATGGGCACCCCTGAGCCCAACACCGCATTTTGCTTATAAACAATTTTCAAGCGATTTTCTTAGGGGGACAGCCTTCTTTCGCCAGAAATTCAATGACAATATACTGCCGTACTAAGCACAAAAGTCGTATCTGCACTTTTTAACGAAATTGAGTTATTGCCACAAGGTGGCTCTTAGTGACGTATTTTATCTAAATGCAATATTATATGATAATTTGAGAACGGGAAATATTTTTTAAAAATTCTGAAAAAGTTCCTTCTGAATCAAATACACGGTGGCGCAAAATTTTAAAGAGTAATATCTCAGTTTGAGCTCGACTGCAGATACCACATTTGTGCTTAGCACGGCAGTATACCTTTTAGCTTCAGATCCGTGGTTCCAATAAATCAATCAAAAACATACAGTGAACTCTCACTTATGCGCCGGCCCAAGGGACCAACAGAAAAAGGCGCATAACTGAGAGAGACGTGTAAGTGAACAAGTCTATTTAAAGGACTAAAACGCAACATAAGTTCTAAGGAAAGCATGAATAAGAATGTTTCTACAGAAAATGCTCGTATTACTACGGTTTTGCAACTACTGTAACCTAACTACAATGATGACGAGAAAACAAAAATTGTAGCATAGCCAATCACAAGCGGAACCTTTTTAAACGATCCATAATAAATAATTGTTCCTTTCCGAACTCTAGTTCATGAAGAAAAAATGCCTTTCGTGAGCTATAAAATCGAAAGATCAAAGAGGAAAGTAAAGAAACCTACTTATTTTTTAAGAAAATTTATTAAATTGCTTACATTTTTCAAAAAATTCGGCGCATAAGTGAAATATTTACCTTTTGAGCGACGCATAAACGAATGAAATTATCATTATTTTACCATGGAATGTGCCAGGACCACAGAAAATCGTCGTATAAGTGGAAAAGGCGCACAAATGAGGCGGTGTATAAAAGAGAGTTCACTTTATTGTCTTTGTTGAGTTGAAAATGAGTGGAAACAAAAGAGTTTCTATGAAAACAACAAAAATAAAAGAAAGAATTTTGTTTCATTCAGAGCTGTAAATGGAAAAAGCTTCAACCTGTATCCCAGCAAACTAATGCTAGATGCGTCCCTCTTCGCCCAATAAACCTTTCCAGCTCTTTCGTGGTCAGACAGTACAAGTACAGTAAGGTTACTCCCTGAATATCATGATTGTATGGCATGTTATGCATGTAAAAGGGAAGAAAATTCAGAACGATGTTTGTTTTTAGCCTACTTTCCCGTTAAAAATAAAAGAGACGAAAAAAGCATTAAAATTGGCTTAATGCATCTAAAAAATGTCGCCAAGTCCAAAAAATATCGCCAAGTTCAAAAAATATCGCCAAGTCCAAAAAATATCGCCAAGTAAAAAAAAGTCAAAAAGAAACAAAAAAATGAAATAAATATCGAAAAATTAAAAATTTGAAAGTAGGGTATTGAGATGGGGAATTTGTGTGTCGGTCGGTCTGTCGGTCGGTCGGTCTGTCGGTCTGTCTGTCCCCCCCTAATAACTTTTGAATGAACATTCCGATTTGGACAAACTTTTTTTTGTTGGAAAGATCTCGGCGAGTACAGCTCATTCCCGTATTTGATTTTTCGATTTGAACAATTTTTGGTTCAACTTTGAGCCGTTCAAACAACCGGTCCCGCGATACTAACTTTTGAATGAACAGTCCGATTTGAACAAACTTTTTTTTGTTCGAAAGGTCTTTTCAAGGAAATATCGCCAAGCTCAAAAAATATCGCCAAGCCCAAAAATATCGCCGAGTCCAAAAAATATCGCCCAGCCCAAAAAATATCGCCAAGTCCAAAAAATATCGCCAAGCCCAAAAAATATCGCCAAGTCCCAAAAATATCGCCAAGCCCAAAAAATATCGCCAAGCCCAAAAAATATCGCCAAGCCCAAAAAATATCGCCAAGTCCAAAAAATATCGCCAAGCCCAAAAAATATCGCCAAGTCCAAAAAATATCGCCAAGCCCAAAAATATCGCCAAGTCCAAAAAATATCGCCAAGCCCAAAAAATATCGCCAAGTCCAAAAAATATCGCCAAGCCCAAAAAATATCGCCAAGCCCAAAAAATATCGCCAAACCCAAAAAATATCGCCAAGCCCAAAAAATATCGCCAAGCCCAAAAAATATCGCCAAGCCCAAAAAATATCGCCAAGCCCAAAAAATATCGCCCAAAATATCGCCAAGACCAAAAAATATCGCCAAGCCCAAAAAATATCGCCAAGCCCAAAAAATATCGCCAAGCCCAAAAAATATCGCCAAGCCCAAAAAATATCGCCAAGCCCAAAAAATATCGCCAAGCCCAAAAAATATCGCCAAGCCCAAAAAATATCGCCAAGTCCAAAAAATATCGCCAAGTTAAAAAAAAGCCAAAAAGAAATAAAAAGGTACAATGAATATCGAAAAAATAAAAATTTGAAAGTAGGGTATTGAGATGGAGAATTTGTGTGTCGGTCTGTCGGTCGATCGGTCGGTCTGTCTGTCCCCCCCTAATAATTTTTGATTGAACATTCCGATTTGAACAATTTTTTTTTTGTTGGAAAGATCTCGGCGAGTACAGCTCATTCCCATATTTTATTTTTCGATTTGAACAATTTTTGGTTCAACTTTGAACCGTTCAAACAACCTGCCTCGCGATACTAACTTTTTAATGAACAGTCCGATTTGAACAAACTTTTTTTTGTTCGAAAGATCTTATCAAGGATACTTCATTCCCGTATCTACATTTTCGATTTGAACAATTTTTCGTTCAACATTGAACAGTTCAAGCAACCTTTCCCCACCTAATAACTTTTAAGTGAACCGTCCGAATTGAATAAACTTTTTTTTGTTCGAAAGATCTTATCAAGAATACTTCATTCCCGTTTTTAAATTTCCGATTTGAACAATTTTTCGTTCAACATTGAACGGTTCAAACAAGCTCTCACACCTAATAACTTTTGAATGAACAGTCCGATTTAAACAAAGTTTTTTTTTGTTCAAAAGATCTCGGCAAGGATGCTTCATTACCGTATTTAAATTTTCAATTTGAACATTTTTTTTCGTTCAACATTGAACCGTTCAAACAACCTTTCCCCACCTAATAACTTTTAAGTGAACCGTCCGAATTGAATAAACTTTTTTTTGTTCGAAAGATTTTGGAGAGGTTCATTCCTATATTTCACTTTTCAATTTGAACCATTTTTCGTTTAATGATGAACCGTTCAGAAAAAATGTTAACATGAGCGCCTACGGAGAAATTTAAATTGAATGTTGATTCTGAACTTCAAGGCGGATTTCCTTCAAACTAACTTTGCAAGAAAATGGTTTTGATAAATAATGTATTGTAAAGTACTTTTCTGAATAATCTTCTGTGAGGACTCTGATTCCGACTCCGACAACGCAAACATGGCGGAAATGCAGGCTCAGAAAAAATGACTGACTGGGCAGACGATTTTTTGTTTATTTATTTATTTGTTTTGTTTAATTTATTACTATTGTTTTTTTTTTTTTTTTTTGGCAGACGATTTTTTTTGTTAACAAAAATTTTTCATTCACGAGAGCATTTTATTCTTTATTTATATTTATTAACTGGCAACGGATTAAAAATGAAATTCGAGACATTTTATAACGATTTTTTTTCTTTCTTTGATTAAATGTGTTTTGATGTTCTTTGTTCTTTTATTTATTTATTTATTTTTCTTTTGAAAACGGTTGTGGAATTTTTCTACGGAAGAACTATGACAGTTACGTTCTTTAAATGGTGCGACAAAACTTTATTTACTCGTTTATTTACTTTTTACGTGTCTACTTCATCTGATGAGAGGGGTATATTTTGCTTTTAGAAATCAGCTTTAAGTGCTATAAAGGTATGTTTGACATAATTTTCAGTTTCAGATAATTAATAGAATATTGATCAGATGCTAGAATGCCGATATCGATGTACGGGAAAGTAGGCTCGTTTAGTTCTTGACAGAACTTCTTGTTTTTAAATTATGTTAGTTGTGAGTGACAGAAACAATAAGTATCATTTGCTGCTTTTACCCTTCCCCGAAAATTTAAAGTTTTCGACTGCAATCTGTAATGATAAATTTGGAAAAAGAAGGAGAAAATATTGTTCAACTTTTCTAAATTTCTATCTCTTTAGCAAGGCTCACCATTTTAAAGATTTCTGGGGGGCAGGGATAAAGGATTTATAGTGCTTGGTACAATTTATAGGTAAACCGCATCAAAATATACATGCAAAAATGCATAATTGCATTCTGTTTTTGAAATCCAAGGAATTGACCTCTCTCTCCCTCCTTAACCATTGATAGCCCAAATGCCTTAAGCATCGTATTTTGTTGGTCTTTGTTGAAGTTCCGCCCATTTTTTCTCAGGAAATATTTACGATGTTTTTGAACAGGATGTTGTATTTTGAAAATGAAAAATTCAGAGGATGCATGACCTATTCATATTTTAAAAAGAAATAAATGTTCTGTCTGATTTTATGAGGAATTTTAAAAACGAGTTGATCGAAATTCTTTACAAGAGAGTGATTGTAATTATTTGAGAATCATTCCTCAAAAAAAAAAAAAAAAAGGAACAAAGTCATTTTTACCAAATTACCATCTTTGATGACGAAACCTTTTATGTAATAAGAGCTCCCAAGGTTAACAAGATGATGACGGACCGGTTTATTCTTTTAATACCCAAAGAACTGTCAAAGGTAAGTCAACACAATAAGATAAACAAATCGAGTAAAGAATGACTTTCTGTTCCAACTGAAACAGTATTTTCTAATCGCCGCGGGATAAAACTGTTGATAAAATTAGGTTGTTGCCTGAAAACAAAAAAAAGTC